>JAGFPH010004378.1:102133-120954 GCA_018207615.1 Philaenus spumarius | reverse complement strand
TATTTTACTTTGAAATGTATTGATCTGGCGCCCGTCCAAGGTTTACACTGTTTGCAGATATTAAAGCTTTAATATTAATTTGAAAGAGGATATACGATATGACAAACGAGAGGTTGTAATTTTAAATCCAATATGTCCGACCGACGTAACAATTCCCCTTCCCCATCCGTTCTTCGATATTATATTGATTACAGTGAACGGCAGACAAAATTACAACTGTGAGTTTTATTTTAATAAGAAGCCAATTGTACTACACAAGTACAGTCAGATTATTAAAAAAACATGTCAAAGAACAGACTGTACTTTAACGTAATTCTTATATTTGTTAAAAGTTACATTTGTTTGCCCCCATTTTTAATCCCTGCTACAGTTTATAAATTTGGAGGCACGCGTTTTAAAAGTAACAAACGGCACCAGGAACTGGCACATACTTTCTCACAAACATATTTAAATTATTAAACAGATTCATTGTGACTTCATAATTGTAGGTGGGGTAGGAGAGGTGATTTTTTACTAAAGTAGAAGATAACTAATAAATATTATTATTATTATTATCTAGAGAGAAAACTATTCGATCCATTTCGAACAAATTTGCACCAAACACGTCAATTAGGCCTGTATAGGTGCACGAAAATAGGTTTTGAAAACCTTTGAAAAACAACCCCCTTTATGGCCAAAAACTCCCAAAAATTAGTTATTATTATTATTATTATTAGCTAAACGAGAATTTTTAGAAAGATGCTGTTTTTTGCATATGGTAGGGTACATTAAGGGCTACAAATAAACCAAATTTTATCAAAATCGTTAGAGCGTTTTTTTATAAAAAAATAATAACTGATTTATTGGGGTTTTTTTTGCCAAAAAGGGGGTTGTTTTTCAAAAATTGTCAAACCCGTTTTACGTGCATCTATACAGGCCTACTTGACATGTCTGGTGCAAATTTGTTTGAAATCGATAGAATAGTTTTCGCTCTAGCTTTGTATACATACAGACATACAGACATACATACAGACATACATACAGACATACAGACATAAATTTTGTACAAACCACTTTTTTGGACTCAGGGGGTCCCAAAGCGGATATTTCCACAAAACTCTCAACATCGGGAATCACTATGGCGGGCATATCTCAAGTTCTATTAGAGATATCTTCTTGATTTTTTTAAATTTGTATGATAACATTTCATTCTATGGCCTCTAGCATAGAATAGTTGAAATGTTACCTGTAAATAATTTATTAAAACTAATAATTAATTTTTAGTTTAAAAAAATATATTAATAAACAAATTAAGTTATTTTTTCTAAAATTATTTAAAAAATAGCAGTTCCATGCTAGAGGTCGTTACAGACAATGTCCTCTACAAAGTAAAAAAAAACTTTGAACCTGTCTTTCATAGTTCTTGATTTAGGCATGCCATAGTAAATACTTGTTTTTATGAAAAAGGCCCCACCCCCGAGGGGGTGAAAGTTCTAGGGACTTGAAAATGTGACAAAAGTTAATTCTTACTTAGCAACTCTTAAAAAATTGTTATAATAGCTTGAAAAACTAAATAAATCAGTTTTATGGTGGAGTGCCTTATTAGGGCGATTATCCCATTTTATCCCTTTGTCTTAAGTAATCGAACTGCAATTTTTTTTTATATCAATTTAGAATAATATCTTATAATTTTAGATTTATAATTTGTAGGAATTTAGTGCAATATTTTATTTTCACATATATTATTTCTCAATGACATTTTTCTTTGTCGGTACCATTAACTTCCTTAATACATCATCAAATTACATGAATGAGACATAATTTTAAAGCTTTCCTTAACCGCTACACCGGAAAAATATACAAAATACAATTATACGAAAAAATAAAAAAAATTAAAATAAATATAAAGAATCCGAAAGTAGCAGTAACGTAAGATCAAGTAAGTTGTAGGGATATTTTCCTGGCGTTGGCAACACTGATGATAACAATACCCAGCTGGAGAGCTGCCGTTACGCCACTACATTGCTATTTTTAATTAATTGTAAGCGTGGTTATAAACAGCATTGTGGGTAAAACATTGCTATTCCAAATTGAGAATGCGAATGCTTCGCACGGGTTAGCTAGTTTTATTGAATAGGAGGTAGCTATCCCATTTAATTCTATTTGTTCGAAGTGACCATGTTCTCTATCTCCCTAATCATTTAGTACTAAACCAAAATGGCGGATTGCTATTAAAAGAACAGTTTCCGAATGGATGTTTGTAGAGAGTTTATTCTTTACTTTTTTTTATATGATCTTCCCATGAATTATCTCCGCCCTGTATAGGCCTAATTGAAGGGCTATTAAAATTACATTCCTTTCATATTTATAATTTAGTCACTTACCCAATTATTTATATATATTTATTTATATTTTAAAAATAAAACCAGTAAAAAGTTTTTACGTTAGTTTAAATGAGCTACATTTAAAGCATAATGGTGTTTGTATTCGATGCTTAACAACACAAATAAGTTTAAAACAATCATAAGAGCAATGATTTTGTAACACAGGTAGTAAAAGAATTTTCAGATTTGATAATTGCCTACATATATCAAGCGCACTGAAACAATTTCACCAGTCACATTGCTTTAAACAGATTTCGTTATTGTGGCAATTCATTAGTCCCAGTGCGGGAACAGGAAATTGTTGCCCCAAATTAAACCGGCCTCACTGCATGCTCGGTGCAAATTAATACCCCACTAAGCCTTTTTGTTAATTTCGAATCACATTCTTCGTTATTATAAATCACTAGCTGACCCGTACGGCGTTGCCCGTGGTGGTTGGTATTTTCATTCTTCTTAACGTAATTGTATTCTTTTTAAGTGTTCAGTCAGTGACTGGTATTTGGCTGTTATATATATAGATCTTAAATAATAAAAGCACTATTGTCATAATAATAAAAGATCTGAAATTATGATTTTAGTAACTTTGATCCCCCAAACCCCTAATTAAATTTCGAAATTTTGCATACCCTTTCTTAGTGAGCACATATGGCCCTAGAGGAAGCTACATACCAAATTTCATTCCAATCCGTTTGGTAGCTTTGAAGAAATCGTGATTTAATAACTTTGATCCCCCCAAACCACCCCCCACTAAAATTTCGAATTTTTTCAAACCCTTTCTTACTAAGCACCTATGGTCCTAGAGAAAGCTGCATACCAAATTTCATTCCAATCCGTTCGTTAGTTTTGAAGAAATCGTTTTTTAATAACTTTGATCCCCCCAAACCCCCCTGATTTTGTTCTTGAGATGGCCCAGGCTTCCTACAAGAAAATACAAATTGTTTCACAAACAGTATCTTAAAAAAATGTAGGGCCTAATAATTGATGCAAATCTTAGTATAATAATTAAACGTTGTAAAATATTTCAATATTATTCAATTTAAAAATATAAACAATAGTAGGTATGACCGCCAAATTATGTACAATAAATTACATTCTATTAATAATTCGACCACGCAGCTGAACCGCTGACGTGAGTTGAGCAAATTTCCAAAATTAAGTTTTACATGCCTATGTTTTAGGGTTTCAACCAACAATTTGGGAAATAGGTATGTTCACGACGGTGCTGAATAGCTGCAAAATGGTTCACACGCCATTCCGCATATTGGGGGTATCTTCAACACACAAAGCATTGCGTGATTCGCACGCCAACCCCACGGTAGAATCCACCACACGGTTTTGATCCGTGTACTTCTATGGTATTTTAAGTTTTGATCGATTTCGGGGAATAGGTATGTTCACGACGGCACCGAATAGCTGCAATATGGTTCGCACGCCATTCCGAATATTGGGAGTATTTTCAATTCACAATGCATTGCGTGCTTCTCACGCCATTCCGCATATTGGGAGTATCTTCAATACACAAAGCATTGCGTGCTTCGCACGCCAAACCCGTTTTTAGAGTTTCTTTAATATACAAAGCATTGCGTGCTTCGCACGCCATTCCGCATATTGGGAATATTTTCAATTCACAAAACAATACGTGCTTGGCACGCCAACCATCGTGTTGGAAGTATCTTCAATACACAAGTCATTGCGTGCTTCACACGCTAACCCCACGGTAGGATCCACCACATGGCTTTGAACCTGGTACTTCTATGGTATTTTACGTTTTGATCGATTTTGGTTAAACGAAGCGAGCTATAAGGTCGCGTAAAAAAACAATATGTGCATAATAACATCCTACATTTATATTTGTAGAAAAAACTCTAAAACTAATTCATTCTCGTAGGACAAATCTTAAAAAAAATAGTTACTTCCGGTGAAAAAACGTGCTGTTGGATTTTTTGGCTAACGAACTCGTCCGAGCGACGTAGACAACCAACATGTGTACCAAATATATATATGATTATTAATGACACACCAAAACGTGTTCTCGGGACCATGATCGGTGCTCGTTTACTACTCCCGACCTTGGGTCTTACCATAAGGGCCACTGCAATAGCTCATTTTTCCTATGGAAATTAGCTAATAACTGATAAAAGCTTTACACTTTGACACGATCGTCTGTGCTCTAATCTACTGTATTTGCTGGTTTAACTGTTAAATGTAGGCCTATATCAAAACAGTATCCTATTATGCGAAATTTACTCGTAGATGTTAAATACACCTCAAAACCTGATTTGTAAGTTCGGGAGCCATGAGCAACAAACTAAAAGAAATCGGGATTTTTAGCGTTTATTGGTGCATAGCTAATAATTTATACCTAAAAGGGATACATAGACTGGTTTGGGCGATACTCACTGCACGTTTTTGGGACATGGAACTCGATCAATTTTTTTTTTTGTGTGTTATGATAAGGCACAATCTTTACCCGATAGTCATTTTACTTTCTCACTATACTATAGTATAGAGAAAATTATAGTGATCACACAAGAAATCGTTGTTGAGATTTTTGTGGAAATATCCGCTTTGGGACCACCTGAGTCCAAAAAAGTGGTTTTTACAAAATGTCTGTCTGTATGTATGTCTGCATGTATACAAAGCTAGAGCGAAAACTATTCGATCGATTTCAAACAAATTTGCACCCGATATGTCAAGTAGGCCTGAATAGATGCACGAAAAACGGTTTTGAAAAATTTAGAAAAATAACCCCCTTTTTGGCAATACAAAACCCCACAAAATCAGTTATTATTATTATAACCTAAATGAGAATTTTTAGAAAGATACGGTTTTTTGCATATGGTAGGGTACATTAAGGGCTACAAATAAGCAAAATTTTATCAAAATCGTTAGAGCCGTTTTTGAGAAATTTGGATTTTTCTCGTTTTTTTTTTGCTTTTTTGGGGGGGGTAAAACCCCTTAAAAATAAAAAATTTGAGAAAACGCCTGGAGATATTCCAGAACTACACCTACATACCAAATTTCATCAAAATCGGACTGTTGGTATGGTGTCCAGCTCTTTACACATCCTTACAGACACACGGACAGACATCACCAAAAAAGCACTTTTTTGGGTTCAGGGAGCACTAAAACAAATAAATCCACTAAAAATATTTTTGGGTTCAGGGAGTACCAACACGTATAATTCCACTAAATATTTTTTGGGGGTTCAGGGAGCACCAAACAGATAGTTTTATTTTTTATTTTTTTAATAGGGTTCCAACGATTTTGATAAAATTTTGCTTATTTGTAGCCTTTAATGTACCCTATCATATGCAAAAAAACGCACATTTCTAAAAATTCTCATTTAGCTAATAATAATAATATCTGATTTTTGGGTTTTTTTTTGGCCATAAAGGGGGTTGTTTGTCAAAACCTTATTTCGTGCATCTATACAGGCCTAATGGACGTGTTTGGTGCAAATTTGTTCGAAATCGATCGAATAGTTTTATCTCTAGATAATAGTAATAATATTTATTATTTAATCTCCTACTTTAATAAATCACCTCTCCTACCACACCTACAATTATGAAGTCACAGTGAATCTGTTTAATAATTTAAATATGTTTGTGAGAAAGTATATGCCAGTTCCTGGTACCGTTTTTTATTTATTCAATCAAATTGGTGAGCGAAGCAAGTAGTAATACTATGAAGTAGGCCTAACTATATCCAGCTAGCGTGTGTCTTAAATGACGCATTGTAGCAATTAATCTAATTATTTTTATATTACCGCTTTGTTAAATAGCAATGCTATAACAAGCAGAAAACTGACACTGTTATAGAATCGTTTGCCCTACAATTTAAACCGTCTCTTCTTGGTAATTGAATTCCAAACGCTACATTAAAAACCGAACATTAAAACGTTAAAGCTGACAGTGACAGGACATCTCCTTAACCCATTCATGTTGGGTGTTGGGGATTTATTGCTTGGCAATTTTCCACAACGCGAACCCTCGCTCGATAAACCCAATCGAGAAGCCGCCAAATTGTATTTCTTGACGGTTGTATCGCGAGAAAGAGTCGGTAACTGTAGCTTATTTGAGAATACAACTCAAAAAGGAAATATTGGAATATTCAATCACCAAATACAGGTGTACCCGACCTCTCTGATCCACTTTTGTGGTTTTGTTGGTTGTTGGGATTGAGACAAAATAATTTCACAATATAAACATGGCTCTACGGTGCTTACGTTTTTGTCTGTCTGTCTGTCTGTGTTTTTCACAAAATAATGTATAACTAGAGAACTGTTTGACCGATTGAGTTCTAACTGGAAATGAAATTCAACCCAACAATGATATATTTTAACAAATATAAACTATTATATCCAACTAGAGGGCTCCGCCCCCTGCTCGCTTCACTCGCCAACCCCCACGGTGAAGCAAATGCAAACAGATTACCACATATGAAACAAAGGTGTCAACCATGGGAAGTATAACAATTTATTTTTATTGTAAAGGGGCTGTTACCCACCACTCCGGTTCACTCAGTAGACGTAACTATTTATATAGCGTCTGTTATTATTTAATTTCTTTCCTATGAAACACTTAAAAGTGCCAAATATTCAGTTTTCCAGCTTTAAGAAAAGTAAAACCATCAACAATTTGTTATAAGGGTTGTTACTTCATTTTCACCCTTTAGCAGCAAGCGAAAAAATGTAAATCTATGATACTTTTTCTATGTAGCCTATCTTGTAAGAAATACATTTACAAATTTTCAGCACACTAACTTTAAGGTTAAACATTAATTTGTATTGTTTTATGGGCTGAAATCAAATTTTCACACCTTAGCAGCACGCGACAAAATGTAAATCTAGTTTATTTTTCTTTGTATCTTGTAAGAAATTAATGTAAAAATTTTCAGCTCTCTAGCTTTAAGGAAATTATAACAATTAAAATTTATTATTTTATGGGTTGTTTTAACTCTTAAATTAAAATGAATTATGGAATTTGTTAAACAGGGATAGTGTAGCTTTTTATTAGTGAAACTATTTTTTTATTCTATTCATAGTTCCAGAGATTACCCCGTACAAACAAACAAACTTTACTTCTTTATAATATTAGCACAGATACAGTAATATCGCCGCTGGGGTTGGTGTGTGAAGCGATCAGATTCTGAGAACTCTACTCAAACCATAACTCGCAACACTTAATAGCATTTATAGTTTGATGGGTACTTTGTAGTTAAAACTCGTTTGAGTCAATAAATGTATAAGTTGTGAGATTCTTTATATTGTGTTTATTCTTTGTGTTTATTAGCTATAACCATGGTCTCTTAAAAAGAAATAACTGAGCTTTATTAAACAAGACTTTTGCCCACCTGTATTTACATATACAGAGTGTCCCCGAACTCTATGGAACCCCTTTTGTGGATATGTTCCTGGGATCCAGACAAACATATTTAACAATTTAGACATGGGTCTACTGTGCTTATTTTTCCGTCTGTCTGTCTGTATGTGTTTTTTACAAAATACTTAATATTTTTGGAAGTGGAAAAGATATTGAGCTCAAACTTTGTACACATATTTGTTGCGTGAACTTTTATCACTGTAAAAAAATTATAACAATATTTTAAAATATTTTCAAAATGGCGGCCGTTTATAATTTTTAATGTCAAATATCTCAAAAACCGCTTACTTTACGAAAAAATTACAAGAGACAAACAAAATAACTTTTTTAATGACAAATACAATGGTTTTTTTTAAATTTGTCTGTAGCTCAAAGAATAACAGAGATATTGACAAAAAAATGAAAATTGTATTTCTTGGTAGTTGTCAACAATACCCAGAATTACTCTAGAAACAAAATATTTTAATGCGTTTTGGGTCAAATATCGCAACAATTACTGCAGTTACTGAACATGAACCGATTTTATTAAATTTATCTGCTAATTTCACGTAAATTAAAATTAATCAACACCTTAATTAACGGCCTACATAATTCAGTAGGGATTCGTTTCTGTGAGTAATCTGAAACACGGGCGAGATCTTTCGCCAGCTGTAACTCTCTAACGAAGCATTTCCGGACTTATGAATATAATATGAACTTTTTAATTATTTTTTGCTAGTGGAATCGGCTCAAAAAGTGCTCGGAACATTATCGAAATAACTTATTATCTTAGGTCATAATATCTTTAAAATATTTTGTTTCTAGAGCAATTCTGGGTATTGCTGACAACTACCAAGAAATAAAATTTTCCTTTTTTTGTCAATTTCTCTGTTATCCTTTGAGCTACAGACAAAATAAAAAAAAACATTGTGTTTGTCGTTAAAAAAGTAAATTTTTTGTTGTCTCTTGTAATTTTTTCGTAAAGTAAGCGGTTTTTGAGATATTTAACATTAAAAAATATAAACGGCCGCCATTTTGAAAATATTTAAAATAATGTTCTAATTTTTCGTACAGTGATAAAAAGTTAGGCAAAAAATAGGTATACAAAGTTTGAACTCAATATATTTTCTACTTCCAAAAATATTAAGTATTTAAAAAAAAAACACACATACAGACAGACAGAAAGACGAAAAAATAAGCACCGTTGACCCATGTTTATATTGTGAAATATGTTTGTCTGGATCCCAGGAACATATCCACAAAAGGGGTCGAGAGAGTTCGGGGACACTCTGTATAGGCCATAGCTTTTAATTTTTGTAGAGTGGACAGTATAATTATTATCATTGGATACAGCAATCCGAATTGAACGCCAACAGCTTATGCAATTTAATTACCCTGATTAACATATAATCGCTATTGACCCTAATTAACAGCCCAGAGAGATTTACCATACTAAATGATATTATTCTCTGTAACCGACAACCGAAAACTCATTATGCTAGAACATCATGTCTGCCGATGCATATTGTGCAAATTTTATACAGGAACAATCCAGTGGACATACATTTTTGCGCTTATAAAATTTAGATCAGGACACCCATATCCTCTGTTCTCTAGGTCCAAATAATTTTAGTTTTATAAAATAGTTTTTTAATTTATGACTAGGGATATCTACGCCCCGATAACCAACTGCCGTGACCAAGTAAATAAATACAGATTATCTATACTAATATTTTAAATTGGTAAAAAAATTTTGTTTGTATGTAGGGGGTAAGCTCTCTGGAACTACTGAACCGATTGAAAAAAGTTTTACTAATAAAAATATTCACTAACCCTGAGTAACGTAGGCTATAAGTCATTTTGATAAAAACATTGTATTTGTAAATTGAGTCGGAAAATATCCTTAGGGTAGGCTTAGACTAATGAACCAACGCATATTGCTCGAATGTAAAGTTGAACGGGTGGGTTGGCGAGCGGAGTGAGCAGAGGGTAAAGTCCCCTAGTTTTGATGAAAAAAAATTTATTTCAGAAAATTTTTGTTAGAAAAAATTCTTAGGTTAGGCCTAGAATGATGACCAACTCGTATTTCTTGAATGTATTTACATTCATCGCCATAGCAACGAATTGAATAAAATAACATAAAAAAACGGCGGTTCTAATATTTCCATTAAAAGCTGATTTCAAACTTTGCAGCAATTATTTGTATTTCTAACTTTTAGGTTAGGTTTTTATTAAAGTGTAGACCTGGAGCCTTGCTGATCCTTTCAGCGTTTATTATAACTGCTTTTATAAAATATAAGAAACAATTTGATTTTTTCATTTAACATTGTTTACAATCTTAGCTTTGGGGTTATTATTATCCTACACCTTTATTATGAAGAAAACATAACGTGATTATATGTATAAAAGATGCCAACGGGGTTGGCGTGCGGAGTACTACAACTGAAGTACTACAACACCGCTTATATAGCTCGATCATCACTGAAGATGGCGACTTTGTAGTTGAAACGAGTTTTGAATTAGAAAACGTATTAGTTGTAAGATTCTGTATTCAAGTTTTTTTCTACCAAGTATAACTTCTGACAAGTCGAGCTCTTTATATACGGTGTTATTGATTCATATACTTATTTTACTTTGTTTGAGTACTGTTTCTCAAAGACATTTTCCAAAATACTACCACTTTTAATAATAGTTATTAAAAACGTGTCCATTGTAATTCCTGGCCTTGGAAAACCATAACTTAGCCATTTTACTGTCTCACTATATTATAGTACAGGGAATGTATAGTGATCGCAAACAAAATCGATGTTGAGATTTTTGTGGAAATATCCGTTTTGGGACACCCTGAGTCCAAAAAACTGGTTTTTACAAAATGTCTGTCTGTATGTCTGTATGTATAGGCTACAAAGCTAGAGACAAGACTATTCTATCGATTTCGAACAAATTTGCACCAAACATGTCAATTAGGCCTGTATAGATGCACGAAAAATTATTTTTTTTAAATAACCCCTTTCTGGCCTAACCCCCCTCCCCCCAAAAAAATCAGTTATAATTTTTTTATTAAAAAAAGGCTCTAATGGTTTTGCTAAAATTTGGCTTATTTGTAGCCCTTAATGTTGATAGGACACAGCCTTATTAAAAAATACGCAAAGCAGTGTGTATTGAAAACACTCCCAATACGGGGGGGTAGGCGTGATAAGCACGCAATGCACTGTGTATTGAAAATACTCCCAATACGGGCGTTGGCGTGCAGTGCACTGTGCGTCGGCCGCTTCTCATAGTGTTCAGTGTCAAGCTCACATGTGCGTCTTTAGCAGTGAACGTGTTAATAATTTAAATATGTTTGTGAGAAATTATGTGCCAGTTTCTGGTACCGATTATTTAAACAGCCATCATCACAAAAATTGCTAACGATCTTAGATGGTGGGTAGTAATTAAAATGTAACATAATACATTCTTTAACAACTGTATTTAATTATACTATAGGCCTACCAAATTTTGTGGTAAAACGTAGATCGAAGAACTGACATTTTATTTAAATTCAATATAGTTTAATATCATTTACTAGTTAATTTCAATAATGTATTTTAATAGAGTTAATTTTATAAATTAAACTAATAAGTCTGAAGAGGTGTACTGTTACTATAAATGTCTATGTTATATTATAATGGGGATATGATGCAAAATTCCCGCAACTCTATTTCCAATAGTAATCTAATTAATGTAACAACGGATGGCGTTACAGCGAAATTTTAGCAGATCCAATATTTTGCGAAAAATACATGCAATATAAGATTTCCTTGAATGATAGTGTGGTGAAATTAATACCACAGATCCTGTCGAGATTTAGACAACAAAAGAGCATCACAGAGAGAAAACCGTCTGCGCACACAACAATGCACGGTATTTATGATTTCAGTTCCGAAGTATTATCCTTTTTACAATGAAATATGTTCCAGGAAGCGGACGAATGAAACCCAGGGCAATCTAGTTTATAATTAGTTTTTCTTTGAAAATGCAATCGACTTTAACAAAAACTTAATTTATCGGTAGCTTCACAACACAAGTTTACCGTATTGCACACATGCTTTTAGAATTCAAAAAAATTAATAAAAAAACATTTTTTATGCCATGCACGTTTCCAAGTTTGACACATAACCATTTCATAAAGGCGATGCTAGGGTTGACTTTATGTTTTGTAATTTGCTCCCATTTTTAACCCGAACAGAAGTTTAACGTGTGTATCTGTAGCATCATAGCTCCCAAACGGATAAACCAATTTTCAGTTAGTTTTTTTCTTTTTCTTTTGGCACGAAGTTACTTAACGCTGGTTAAGGTAGGAGTTAAAAAACATAAAATGTAATGCGTAACGAATAATTAGTTGCTATGGCAATTAAAAATAGAAAATACGCGTAACGAAAAAGCGTTACCAATTCGGTCCCTATGGCAATGAACGTAAATACATTCCAGAAACATGTGTTTCGGTTCGTCAATTTAAATTAAGAGACGATCGGTTCCGTCCGGCGTAGTTCAGATATTATCGGCAAGAGCTGAAATACATTCAAGCAAATTTGCTAATAATCAGTTTTTGAGGACATTAAAACGTAACATTTACACTTACTTAGTATATTATTTGGCATATACAATCTTGGTGTTTATTGAATGTTATAGTGTTTGTATAGACATTTTTCTTTTTATTGTATTTTTCACAAACTACAGAGTATTTACTATTTTACCAATGCTAGAAGGCATATTTGTATTTTATGATGATTTAAAGAACAAGTAAGCGAACGAATTTAACTCCTATAAAAGCACGTACGTACGTGAGTAACATATAATGTAACAGCTGATTTCACCCATCATCTGTAATACTTAAACAAACTCAGAGTAGATTTTAGTTTTTTGTTATGTTTACAACTTCAGTCGTTATATAATTTCTTGTAATTTTTTTTGTTTTTTTAAATATGAGTTATAGAACTAAAAATGTATGTTATAATATTTGCTTTGAGGTTATAAACTGCATATATGTACAACCTTTTATCATCAATATATTTGTTTATACAAATTTAATGAAGAGTTACCGATTCGTTTGACTTCGGAAACATTCGTACATCTTCGTTAGCATATAAACATATTCAATTATTAACTTATTTACTATAATATTAATAACTTCTAAATCATTTGATCTATCAATATGAAATAAAAATCTATTAATAGATAGTATTTTTTATATTATTTGTTTAAATAATATAATAACGCACGTAAAAATACAAATGTTTAACAAATAGGCCTACAGTTTTATAATCCTTATTATTGTACACATTTACCGAGTTAAAAATCCTCGTCATGTTTAAAATAATTCGACCACGCAGCTGGACCGCTGACGTGAGTTGAGCAAATTTCCAAAATTAAATTTATAGGCCTATGTTTTAGGGCTTCAACAAACAATTTGGGAAATAAGTCTACTCACGACAGTGCTGAATAGATGCAAAATGCTTCGCACGCCAATCCGCATATTGGGGGTGACTTCAATATTCAAAACATTGCGTGCTTCGCACGCCATTCCGAAAATTGGGAGTTTCTTTAACACAGAAAGCATTGCGTGCTTCGCACGCCAAAACCCGTATTGGGAGTACCTTCAATACACAATGCATTGCATGCTTCGCACGCCAACCCCACGGTAAAATCCACCACATGGCTTTGAACCTGGTACTTTTATGGTATTTTACGTTTTGATCGATTTTGGGAGAACCAAGCAAGCTATAAGGTCGCGTAAAAAAATAAAATGAGCAGAATAACATCCTACATTTATATTTTTAGAAAACACTCTAAAAAATGTTCAGTCACGTAGTAAACATGTCAAAAAATAGTTACTTCCGGTCAAAAAAAGTACTTCCGGTTGTTTGATTTGTTTGGCTAACGAACTCGTCCGAGCGACGTAGACAAAAAACATATGTACCAAATTTGAACCAAATCGGACTTAAAATGCGGCCGCTAGAGTGCGAACACATATATACATATATATATATGAATTTTAATGACACCCAAAAACGTGTTCTAGGGACCATGATCAGTGCTCATTTGCTACTCCCGACCTTGGGTCTTACCATAAAGGCCACTGCAATAGCTCATTTTTCCTATGGAAATTCGCTAATAATTAAAAGAATTCGCTTATAAACGAGGGTCGAGATAGGCAATATGGTTACTTTGTAAAGTGACTATACCCCGCGTGCGATAACTTTTCACTTGGGACTTGCACAGTTTGGCAACGCTGCGGGGCGGCTCGCTACCCCATCCCTCCTATCACATGTATCCGGTTGGACGATGACTCACAACAGACCCTAAGTAGCAGGTAGCTAGGGTACAGACGCCAAGTTAGTGTATACAGACTATAGACTCCTAGTGAAAATTACACCTTTTCTTCAAAACTTAATGAAAAGTTCATTATGACTATGCATCATAAAGATAATTTTCTAACAAGAAATAATTTATAAAAATATTTGTAATCAGACAACTAATAGTACTGGAAAAAGGGTAAAACTAAATATATTGTGATCGTTTTGCGGAAAATTAACATTTAAATATAAAACAAATACTAGTGAAAAAATAACTAATTAAAAATAATATAAACTTTCAAAAACGTCGTTTTTAACCTGCTGACAATAAATATCTTATTGTAAAAAGTAAAAATTAGAGTTCTGTTGCTTCAGAAATTTTTTTGTTGGTCAGTTCGCGTTGTATGTAACTGTGCTTGTGACTTGCGATTGAGGCCGACGTTTTTAGTAATGCCGAGCAGTCAAAGAAAAGCACTCAATAGTCAGGCTAGGACGATCGTTCTCATTGTCGTGCGGTATTTCCAACAGGAGAAAACTAACAATGGGCCGTTAAGAAATGTAAATCAAGTTTTAAAACGGGTTGCGGAGGCTTGTAATATAAGTCAACAAACAGTGGTAAATATTGGAAACCAGGAGAAATCAGCTGAGAAAAAGGATGACGGGAGTCCTGTAACACCAGGTAAAAAAAGAAATAAACAAAAACCAACCACTGATATTGATGATTTTGGCAATGGTGCCATAAGGCGACATGTATAATGTATACTCAATAGAAAAGAAGTTCCAACTGTTCCCAAACTGTTAAAAAGTATGAATGAATGTGGATTTTTTGGGGAAAACACACATCCCTTCGTAACATTTTAAAGAAAATTGGATTTAAGTATAAGAAAATAAACAAACGTAAGGTACTACTTGAGAGATCTGACGTGGCACTGGCAAGGTATCGTTTTTAAGGGCTTCCAAACATATTGACTGGAATAAAACTGTATTTTTGGACGAGACATGGATTAATAAAAACACTACGATAACTACAGGTTGGACTGATGAAACTGTACAGGGTAGTCTTGGGGCACCAATTGGAAAAGGGAGTAGAATTATTGTTTGCCGTGCTGGATCATCAAAAGGATGGATTAAATCTGAACCACTTATATTCGGTTCAAAAAAGACTAACGACTACCATGAAGAGATGAACTCATTGTTGAGTTAATTACCTGGATTTTTTAATAATGTTTTAACATTATACAACTATAAAAAATACTTATAATTGTCCAATTTTAATAAACTTTAGATATTTACTATCAGTAAAGTATGACCAAACATGTTATGATAAGAAATATTAAAAAATGTCTCAGAAGAAAAAAAAATTAATTTGCAATTTCGAAAGAGCCTTCTCAGGAAGTGCACCTGTGAGCCAGCGCGATATGAAGACACATCCGCTCTTCTCAGCAGTGCGACGTTGCCGATACCATTTTCACATTAAACTCCAAAAATCCCAAGTGAAAAGTTATAGCGCGCATAGTATTTTATAATAAGAGGGGTATTTTCTATGTAATACTAAAAATATTATCAATGAATATATTATACTATGTATTTCTTATGGGGATTTTTAGTAACTTTGACCTCAACCCCCCTAAAATTTAGATTTATTTTTGAAAACTTTTCTTAGGGAGCACCTACGGCCCTAGAGGACGCTACATACCAAATTTCATTCCAATCTGTTCGGTGCTTTTTGATATTTCGTACTGAGTGAGTCAGTGAGTGGTATTTAGATTTTATATAATATAAATGACGTTTTGTGAAAATTTTACTGCACAAGCTACAAACGTGGTTTCAATATAAGAAGCAGTTTCACTGAAATAGTTCTCACATTCAGAATGATACATCGGATGTTCACAAACAAGAGAAGCAATGTCTCTCGCTAGATTACGTAAGGGCACCGGTCGCCCGGGCAATCCATCTTGCTCTAACTTTACCGCTACAGTTTGACACGTCATTATCCACCGCCAATGTCAACGTTGACCAAACTAATAGACATTCAGCACACAATAACAGAGTGTGTGTCCGAGAGGCAGTAAAGTTATTGCGAGAACAATTGTTACTTTGATAAAACGACTTAATATATCTTGTTCAAAATAAGTATTAGCCCAAAAAAATCAGCTAACGATGAATGTAATAATCGTTTATAATTGTCTAAGGAATTAACTTTGGTTAACTATCCTATTTAATAAAAATATATATATAAGTTGCACTATCTTATAACTGTAGCAATAATTTGGTACATGTTATTCTTACGTAATATAATTTTCCAAAAGTCTGTTCAATAAGGCCTCAAGTTCTTAGTTAATATGATCAGCATACATAATATCTATATATTTAAAGCCGTAAGGAAAAAACATTTGGACAGTTCGTCTGAGACTTCTACTGGATCGATTTACATGCGGGTTTTACCAAAACAAAGGGTTTCGGTCATATATTAGCAGGTTTTATTTGTATTTTGAAAATATTCACGTTAAATGGGTCAAAAATGAAAAATAAACTTTTCTTATGGAGTTTTAACATGGCAGAAAAAGTCAACTTTTTCAATCCTTTGGACAGTTCGTCTGAGACTTCCACTGGATCGATATACATTCAGTTTATACCAAATAAAAGCAAAACTTTTCTATATTAACAGGTTTTATTTACTTTTACGTCATCTTAATTTCTTAAATTAAAAAAATCAACATTTCCAAACCTTTTCAATGATTTTATTTTACAGTTCTTCAATCAGCTGATTGTAAAGAAACAAGGTATTATTTTGTCTAACAACAGAAGAAGAGCAAACGCTCATATAACAGCTGATTTCACCTATCATCAGTACAAAACCTAGCGTAGATTGTATTTTGGGGTTATGTTAACAATTAAAATTCATCAATAATGTAATTCTTCTGATGTTGATTTTTTTTAAATATGAATTATAAAATTAAGGTAGGCTATAATACGTTATAAGATTTGCTTTAAAGTTATAAAGTAAATGTAACTACAACCTTTTATCAACAATTAATTGATTCATTTATACAAATTTATGAAAGACTAGGGGAGACCCCTGCGTGCTCCGCACGCCAACCCCCAACGGAACTTTCTAAAATCATACGTTATGTTTGTTTTATAATAAAGGTGTAGTATTAATAATAACCTCAAAACTAATATGGTAAATAATGGTAAATGTTCAAAACAAATTATTTTTTATATTTTAAAACAGCAGTTATAATAATGGTTAAAAGAACCAGCAAGGCTCAGGTCTACACTTAAAAACCCTAACCTAAAAGCTAGAAGTATAAAAATAATTGCTTCAAATTTTGAAATCAGCTTTTAATGGAAATATTGGAGCAAACATCTATATTATTTGTTATTTTATTCAATTGGTTGCTATGGTAATAAATGTAAAGACATGTGTTGGTTTATCATTCTAATCCTAACCCTAAAAATTTTTCTGACTAAATTTACAAATATTAAAATAAAAAAAGGTTTTTATCGAAATGAATTATAGCCTATGTTACTCAGGGATAGTGTAGCTTTTTATTAGTAAAACTATTTTATCAATCGGTTCAGTAGTGCCAGAGATTACCCATTACATACAAACAAACAAACAAACAAATAAACAAACTTTACCTCTTTATAATATTAGTATAGATATAGATACCAATTCGTTAAACTTTGGAAATATACGTACATGTTCGTATAACATATAAATATATTCCAGTATTAATTTCTTTACTATAATATTAATAACTTCTAAAGCATTTGATAATCAATATGAAATAAAAACGAATTAAAAGATAACATTTATTTGTATCTTTATCTTGATATATAATTAAGGCCAACATAAATACAACATTTTACAAATAGGCCTACAGTTTTAATTGCAATATATTTCATGGTTGTTGGCAACAGTATTATTTATGCAAGGTAATGGTTTTTTTCTCCTTTCTTTCCTATCTGTATTGATATCCCAAAAAATTAGATTATGTGTATAAAATATTAGTTAAATTTACTGATTGTCGAATCCATTTTTTTCTTCTTTAACTTTGCTACAAGAAAAATAGTTGGAAGGAAATAGCATTTTAAAAAGTACATTTTATACATGTTTTGCACCATCTGCCTAGTGCTCCACTCACCACGAATGGAGCTGTATCCACCGAGTATGGACGGGCAACAACTATCTATATATTTTAAGTTAGACCTACACTGAACCAAAATAAATAAATAATGTTTATTGTTGATTCAGTAATCAGCTGTAATCTGTAATATTTTCATTAACAGTTTATTTCAAATTTTAAATCAATTATTAGTAGCCTATTTCTAATTTTTAGGTTAGGTTTTTATTAAAGTGTAGACCTGAGCCTTGCTGACTATACAGTATACAACGGGTTCCAACGGCGCACACCGGGTTCCAACAGGAAGTTGGGGGGTGGGGGTTGGCGTGCGGAGCACGCAGGGGTCTCCCCTAGTTTATTTTATTTATCATAAATCAGTGCAATACATTAGCGAATTTAGATTCCATGTTTAGCTCACGGATTAGTGATTAATCAAACTTTTATAATACGTCAACTAATCCAACTTTGTATTAAGGTTAATCTTACCTTATCATTCGATTGCAATTTCGGTCATTCGACCATCATCAGGAAATTACACTAAAAACATCACTCACAAACACAAACTAAACTATTGCAAAACCGGCCAAACATCACTTACAAACACAAACTAAACTATTGCAAAACCGGCCA
>JAGFPH010004378.1:78092-102123 GCA_018207615.1 Philaenus spumarius | reverse complement strand
CCAAACATCACTTACAAACACAAACTAAACTATTGCAAAACCGGCCAGGGAAATCGTACTGCCTCTTACACTATTTTAGGTGTCACGTTTTTCTAACACGGTCGGTCGATGACGGACACTCCTAAATGTTATTCCAACTCTGTATATTTGTTCTGTTCCCAATGTTTTGATTTTATATATTCAAAAAATGTTACTCAAATTGTGTAATAATGTATTCCAATCAGTTGCTGAATACAAAATAAAATTATTGAAGCGTTTGCAAATCCCATGAAAAGCTTATAGAAATCGTGGTCATTATGACCGGTGTTTTTGTTTTTGTTTAAATCGTAGTCATTTTGACCGGTGTTCTTGTTTTTCTTTAAATCACGGTCATTTTTACCTTCTTTCTTGTATTTCTTTAAATCGTGGTCATTATGACCGGTGTTCTTGTTTTTCTTTAAATCGTGGTCATTTTGACCGATGTTCAGTGCAGAAGTTGTTCCCTTGTAAAGGGTTAATACAATAACGTATTCGTGGGCACGTTTCTTTATAATATAGCATTCAATGTAGGACTAGTTGGATTTAGTGATACTTAACGACCCCCCTCTCTTAGTTCAGGGAGGAGGTTATATAAATTGCCAGTTTACTGAACTGGACAACTAACTAGTTCAATTCTTAGGTTATGTGCCCAGTGCGACCCAGCAAAAATCGTGGCTGTAGCGACCCTGCTAGTAGCTTATAGTGCCCCATGCGACCCATTGTTCGAGAGAAGAAATTTTACGGTGCGTCGTTTAAACTTAATGTACTCCTAGTTTACAAACCCTATGCACGTTTAAGAAACATGTACAGTCTGCCAGAGCCTTATATTAGCCTAGAATTCGATCTATTAGCAGATTAGCATGTCTCTAGTGTCCAGCTTCTACCATGGATAGGTTTGGGGTTGGACTTTAAGCAACCATATTTTTAAATTTGTTTTGGCTTTTTATTTATGTTTTACTTAAAAAATAATCAGTTATATGGCTTCATCATTAGGCCTACTTAAAATACAATTGGTTGTAACCTAACCTAACTTAACCTTGATGTGTAGGGTTAAGTGGCCCTATGACAGATTGGTGGATCGCTTGCAGCACGGGTAGCACCCGGCACGACACCAGTTCTTAGCTAGTGTCATCTATTGTGATAGGCCTACTATTTGATATATATGTCACAATAACAATCCACTCTTTGCATTGCCTTGTCTCGGGCAAATGGTACTAAGTAGTGTTATTGAGAAATATTTATTTTTATAAGTACAACTAATAATTTGTATTATACCTAATATTTGTTTTGATTATATTTATTTTCCTAGCTGACCCGGCAATGCTTCGCTATTGTATAATTATTTTGGTGAATTAAATGCGACAAATGATCGTAATTTAGTAACTTTGACCCCCCCCCCCTAAGATTTCGAATTGTTTTAAACCCTTTCTTAGTTAGCACTTATGGCCCTAGAGGAAGCTACATACCAAATTTCGTTCTAATCCGTTCAGTAGTTTTTGAGAAATCTTGATTTAGTAAATTTTACAACCCCCCAAAACCCCCTAAAATTTCGAATTTTTTTAAACCCTTTCTTAGTGAGCACTTATGGCCCTAGAAGAAGATACATACCAAATTTCATTCCAATCCGTTTGGTAGTTTTGAAGAAATCGTTTTTTAATATCTTTGATCCCCCCAAACCTCCCGAAAATTTCGAATTTTTTCAAACCCTTTCTTAGTGAACACCAATGACCCTAGATTAAGCTACATGCCAAATTTCATTTAAATCCGTTCGGTAGTTTTTGAGAAATCGTGATGAGTGAGTCAGTGAGTGAGTGATGAGTGAGTGAGTGAGTGAGTGGTATTTCGATTTTATATGTATAGATAAGTATTTCTTACGCTATGGATGCAAAATTCATATAAATCATATTTTCCTAGTTTCGCCATTACAAAATCAACCGTTGGTAAATTAAATTTAATTTTAATTTTAATTTTATAAGCCAGCCGTTATCATAGTTTTAGTTTCCAGCATTGTGACGTTTTTAGACATTCGCGCCATCTATATTTTTTTTTCTTTATTAAATATTACTTTTTACCGACTAGTTACAACTTCTGCCTACCTTCACCAACTTCCAGGTAGTTACTCCTTTCTCCACTAGGTACCGACCCCGTACAGTATCTACAATCTCTGCATAGCTCCATGCGACAGCTTATCTGAAGTTGAAACAGCTGATTTATTCTTGACCGTTAACCTTGGCCTATCGATAGATTTTTCTAGAAAGTCATCTTTGACCTGCCACGAGTCTCTCCGTCATGTCTGATTTATAACCGCTGCTAACTGCTTAGCAATGCCGTAGCTTTGTTTTAATTTAGTCGGAAGTTTCAGTTATGTGCGTGACTTATCATTATGCTTTCCTTATAAGCCCTTAATTGAGAACACCAGGTAAGAATGTTTTAGCTTTACATTGTTAATTATGAAATATAGTCTTGTAAAACCTTATAAAGTTAGTTCCACCTTTTGCTTTATAAATAACTTTTCAAACTCATTTAGTTTAATTTAAAACCTATGTATTTCATTTTACTACAGCCTATCCTTAAACTCTAACTTAACAGCCTAAAAGTTTTAAATGTTATGCTATGTTATGCTTTTACCATATCTTAGCCTATTTTGAACAAAATATTAGCTTATACAGTTATTTTCTGTACTAATTTAACTCAGTGTAGCTAAAATCTTGAAAACTTTTAAAAGAGCTATGTGCATATAATATCTCTGATATATTTTATGTTACTGAACAAGAACATTTTTATGTTACCATGTGGTTTGGTTAACATGTAGAAACATTCTTATGCAACATGATAAGTCTTGTAGTAACACTTGCAATCTTTTAAAGTAGCTATTTGTCACCTTGTGCTACCAATTTTATAAAGGCTAACTTAAAAGAGAAACTATTTGTACTATGCTTGTTTAATACCCTGCAAGCATTCTAAAAAGGATTGTTATTTGTTTGATGCAGTTTTACACTGGTCCAACTTCAGGACATTAATTCTGGTATCATGTCATAAGTCCAGCAACAGCTTACACTTTGCTGAAAAGGCCAACCTTTCCACAAGAAGTTAACTATAAACTAAAATATTTTCTAACTACAGTGATTCAACCATAAACTAAAACATTTTGTAACTACAGTGCTTTAACTACAAACTAAAATATTTTATAACTACCAATAATCTGCAGTGGACCTTTTTTTTCTTTAAATGAATTTTGAATAGGCTGTATTTGTATTTGTATTTGTATTTGTATTTGTGTTTAATTTGTAAATGAATAGTATATAGGACATGTTTTGTATTTAATATTATTGGGAGGTGCAAGCTATAGCATATTTCGGACCTTAGCCCTAAGGGCTGTATATATTAGAAATTCATATACCTTTTTTTAATAGAGAGACGTCTCATATTTAATTTTGTTTATTTATTCAATTATTTATATTTAGCTTTAGAGTTGGCCAACGACATATATAATTATCCTTAAACAAATCCATGGTATTTCATGTTAATTTTTTTGTAATCTTGTCTAACCTTTTTGTATAATTTCTGTAATCATTATTAAAGGGGAGGGTTTTTGATTTTTATTTTTGGGGAGGGCTTTTAAATTCAATTTAATTAAATATATATGTTTTCTTCCAATCTGAAGTTTTCTTGTACTAAGGGCGTATAAATATTTTCATTTTTGTTAAGGGCATATAAACTTTTTTTTATTTTGGTCAATAAAGCCAAAATTTATATCTAGTTCTATGGTTTATTGAGTTAACCTCTAGGTATCTAGTGAATTGTGAGTAATCAGCTGAAACATTCCTACGTTTGGTGATATTTAAATTTTTAAAGGTAAGTTTTGAACAGTACCAATCTATGTGGCCCAGTATTGCTTCCGTTCCCTTAATTATTCTTTTGTAAGATTGGTACAGCATAATAGAGGAAGAAACCTGACAAGTGCCAATTTACCTCTTTCCTCATAATTAAGTTTGGTCTCGTCTTTCCCGCTACAGTTAAATATACTCGGCAACACGAGAAGTTTGACAGTAATTCAAGTAAATGTATGTGTTTCTAACTATGTTGATTAATGATTTTAAACACCCGAGAAAAAGAATGGTGTTATACGTTTATCGTGTATCTGTGTGCGTAGTCGAATTATTATTACCTTCAGCTAGGCCCTACATCTGAATTTATATTATTAAAGTTTCATTAAAAAGGTAGTACGTATTGCTTTATGACAACAAAGGATTTATACCGTAAATTCCCAGAAGTTAAACATGTTCATGTCACTTAGCTTTGATATAAATCCATGTATTTTCCTAGAAAAACATTTACATTAGTCTGCAGTTATATATAATAGCTCCCGTTGTTTATAACAGTACGGCTTATGAAAACAATAAGGCAGACATACCCTTTTTAATTATCACAAAAGGAAATTAATTCATACGATGATTGGAACAATGTTATAATTATTAATAACAATGAAATTTAATAAAGATCAGAAGATAGTAGCAGAGAAGTTGGTTTTCCCGAGGTCCTACTATCGCAGAATATGAAGACATTACAGTGACAGAAACGCTTGCTACTAACATTACTGAGGCAATAAACGTAGAATTATTTCATAACAACGAGAATGAAGATATTGAGGAAGCAAAAACAGTAAAGATGAGTGTACAGCTAGCGACTGTTTTAATATTTCCAATGCAAATGGACGACCAAAATGAGGAAGAAAGAGAAAATATTGAAATTTAGAGCGAAAAGATAGTAAGAAAAGACAGAATTCTAATATGGCATAATGTCAATGACAACATACAAGGTTTTTGCCAAGGCATTTATAGTGTGTCTAGCTTCGAGGGTCCGAAACTTTACGGGGTTATTTTTCAGCTAAAAATATGCAAATGGTACAGTATAACTTGTGCTCTATTTCGATCTGTTTTCTGTCTGTCCGTCTGTATGTGATTTTATATCTCAGAAATGATTTAAGATATAAACCTGAAAATGGGTATAAATATTCATCTAAACAGGGTACATTTGGCTTAAAGAATGTTTTTAATGCGACAATCCGTTTCAAAATTGCTGCAGTTGAAAATTTGTATTGCTATCTTATCTTATTAAACGAACAATTCTTGTATATTTGCTTTTAAATTTATTTCGGGGATCTAGCTAACGGCTCTAACGATTTTGATGAAAATGTGCACATAGGGGTTTTTGACGTCAGGAAACGAATGCGCTAGGTCTGTCTGCCTGCAAAAATGCGCATAAAATTTAAAATCTGAACTTCTTTTATATACCACATTTGAAGTCACTAAGTATAGGCGAATAGAAAATATACAAGAATTTCTCGTTTAATAAGGTAAGATTTAACAAACATAAATCATTAACAATGTATCAGGTGGTATAATTTTCCACTTATTTCTTTATTCAAACACCAAACGTAACTAAAACATTATTTTTGAGCTGTTATTAACCGTTCTAAAAACCTTTTCACCAGTTTCTGCATTATTTGCATTTCTATAAAGGTAATATAAATTGTCTAAAGATTATAAATATTATTTGTTATTTCTAAAATAAATAAAAAATATCAAATATGGTCTATTCGTTGGATAGGTTACATAACCTAAATGTACCTATAGAGGTTTTTGGACATCAGTATTCGAATGCGGTAGTTTTTATATCTGCAAATGAATTATAATGAAATGTTTTAGAACTAATTACACTCACGTTTTTGTTTGTTGTTTTTTTTTTTATTTAAATAAATTATTCATATGTACGTAAGATAAAAAAATATTCATATTTAATCAGTATGCAATTCGTATTTATATACATTTTCCTAAAAAAACAAGAACAAATAAAACAATTCGACCACGCAGCTGAACCGCTGACGTGAGTTGAGCAAATTTCCAAAATTAAGTTTATAGGCCTATTTTTTAGGGTTTTAACCAAAAATTTGGGAAATTGGTCTCTTCACGACATTGCTGAATAGCTGCAAAATGGTTCGCACGCCATTCCGGATATTGGGAGTATCTTCAATACACAATGCATTGCGTACTTCGCACGCCAACCCCCGTATTGGGAGTATCTTCAATGCACAATGCATTGCGTGCTTCAACACACAAAGCATTGCGTGCCTCGCACGCCTACCGCCGTGGTGGGAGTACCTTTAATACACAGTGCAACCCCACGGTAGGCTTTGAACCGGGTGCTTCTTTGGTATTTTACGTTTTGATCCATTTTAGGGGAATAAAGCAAGCTATAAGTTTGCGTAAAAAAAATATGCAGTAAAAGATCCTACATTTATATTTGTAGAAAAACTCTAAAAAAACATTTATTCTCGTAGGAAAAATCTCACAAAATAGTTACTTCTGGTCGAAAAACGTACTTTCGGTTGTTGGATTTTGTTGGCTAACGAACCCGTCCCAGCAACGTAGACGACCAACATGTGTACCAAATTTGAACCAAATCGAACTTAAAATGCGGCCGCTAAATTGCGAATACATATATAATGTGTTCTGGGGGCCAAGACCGGTGCTCATTTGCTACTCCCGACCTTGGGTCTTACCATAAGGGAAACTGCAATAGCTCATTTTTCCTATGGAAATTCGCTAAAAATACTGAGCGATGTTCGGTCGCCCAGGTACTTTCATTAATATGACCACCTTCAGCACCCGAATAACCCACTAAAATTTTTTTATCTCCGTTATTTATGACTTAATTATTAAAAACCGTATATCGTTGGATTTTCTCTTAAAATAGTCTTAAATAGTCTTAATAGTATCTCTAAATTTGTTTGTAAAATGTATGGTTTTCTAGATACTGAATTTAACATCGGAAAAAACATTTTCTGCGAATATCACGAGTAATTTTTGCAAACTTCAATTTTGGATTCAGTTCCCCAAAACACATTCCGACTGCTTGCCATCTGTCCTCGTACAACTAGCATTTGCCCGGAGTATAATAATGTAAATTCAACCAATAGCATATACTTAACCCACTGCCAACCCACACAGACTAAAATTACCTCTTGAAACAACAGCGCGCTGTCAATGCGATTCAACACTGCCGATGCTTTCAAACAGCTTACAGCGTTTCCCATTTATCGCGACCACTTCAAATACACCAAGTTTAATTCCAAATAACGGCGCACGTTCCCAACTTGGAAAGACTTAAGTTCGCGTATGTTTAGATAGTTGCCGCACTGCGTGTTTAATTGCTTGTCATATTGTAAGCTGAGAGACTTAGTATGATCGAGCGTGGTAGGTATTTAGTACTTTGAAGTCTCATAAAGTACAAATTTAAAATGCTGATGTCATAAATATTTACGGTACATGTTTTTTTAAAGTGTAAACTTCTATAGGCGCGTCCAAAAAATGTTTACACATGTGTATATAGCAAAGTATATAGTTATCTTGTCGCAGGCGATGAATCGGATTTTACCGTCACGCGTTTCACCATGCTTTTTCTGAAACGCTCTATTCTGAAACGCTCTATTGTGAAACGCTCTACTACAGTACACGTGTGTACAGGTTTTGGTCTGTTTGAAAAAAATGTCTGGTCTTGCTGAGACTCGAACCAGCTGAGACTAGCGCCTGAGTTAGGCCACGAACGCATTGCTAGTTTAGTACATTTGAGTTGGGTATATAAGTGTAACAGGTTGTCCTACGTAATAGGCTTAAACCGTTAACGTAAACACAATTTATAGTTTAATTGGTAATACCGCTGAAATGGACGTTGTGCTTCCTCATTTCGTAAGTTGTGTTAAAAATGGACATTGTGCTACCTCGTTTCTTAAGTTGTGTTAAAAAGTTTACACTACTTAATTGTGGTCTTAAGATCACGATTTATCTATCTATATAAAAGCGAAATGGCACTGATTCATTCATCAGCAGAACTAAAAATCTACTGAACCAAATGAGTTCAAATTTGGCATGCATGTTCAGTTGGACCTTTAGACGCGCACTAAGAACGGATTTTGAAAACATCCCAAAGATACGCCCAATATTCGCGTTTTTCTAGCGATTTTTGCGTTTTCTCAGCTTTTTCGAGAACTAATTGGCAGAAAATGTTGAAATTTGGTACTTAGGTTTTTTTAAGGCCTAAAAGTAGTCTGTTAAAAAATTTTTGAGATTCTCCCAAAATTACGCCAGAAATAGGCGTTTTTGCATAATTTCCTTGCTTTTTCAATGCGTTTTTGATCATCCTCAAATTACGCCCAAACGGATTGGAATTAAATTTGGTATGTAGCTTCCTCTAGGGCCTTAGGCGCTCTCTAAGAAAGGGTATGAAAAATTTCGAAATTTTAGTAGGGGTTTTGGTTGTCAAAGTTACTAAAATCATAATTTCAGATCTTTTATTATTATGACAATAGTGCTTTTATTATTTAAGATCTATATATATAAAAGCCAAATACCACTCACTAACTGAACACTTCAAAAGATTACAATTACGTTAAAAAGACTGAAAATACTAACCACCACAGGCAACGCCGTACGTGTCGGCTAGTATATATATAGTATATAAAAGCCAAATCCACCGGCTCACTGATCACGATTTCTCAAAAACTACTAAACGGATTGCAACCAAATTTGGTATGCAGCTTCCTCAGGGGCCTTAGGTGCTCATTAAGAAAGGTTTTCAAAAAATTCGAAATTTTGAGGTGGGTTTGGGGTTCAAAGTTACTAAATCACGATTTCTCCAAAACCATTGAGCGGATTGGAATGAAATTTAGTATGTAGCTTCCCCCTAGGGCCGTAGGTGCTCGATCAGAAAGGTTTTCAAAAATATCTAAATTAATTTTAAGGGAGGTTTGGGGGGGTCAAAGTTACTAAAAAAAACCACCGAACGGATTGGAATGAAATTTGGTATGCAGGTTCCTCTAGGGCCCTAGGTGCTCGCTAAGAAAGGGTTTTAACAAATTCGAAATTTTAGGGGAGCTTTGGGAAGGGTCAAAATTACTAAAAATCTAACATATGAATTACATAGTGTAATATATTTATTGATATAATATAATTTTTGTTATTATACATTTAACTTAGACTTGTCTATCCGTTCAAAGCCGGATCGGGCCAGCTAGTATGTACATATTTTTCAATAATATGATAGCGTTTAAAAGAAAAATTCACTCCGTTATTTGAAAGCAATTTCGTTGAATATGAAAAACAGTAAGCACTGTGAAAAATCACAGGAAGATTAGTTAGATACACGTTAGAAAACATCATCTAGGCCTACCTAACTATTCTGAGGGGATTTTTAACTCGGTAAATGTGTACAATTATAAGTATTACTAACTGTAGGCCTATTTGTTCAAATGTGTTCTTTACATAATATATTATCTATACTGATATTATATATATTATCTACACTAATATTATAGAGGTACAATTTGTTTGTTTGTATAAAGGGGGTAATCTTTGGAACCACTGAACTAATTAAAAAAAAGTTTTACTAATAACAAGCCACACTATCCTTGAGTAACATAGGCTATAATTCATTTTTGTAAATACCTATTTTATTTCAATATTTGTAAATTTAGATGGAAAAAATTCTAAGGTTAGGTCTAGACTGATGAACCAACATATTTCTCGAACATATTTACATTTGTTACCTTAGCAACCAACTGAATAAAACAACAGATATAAAACCTGTTTGCTCCAATATTTCTATTAACAGCTGATTTCAAACTTAGAAGCAATTATTTGTATTTCTAACTTTTAGGTTAGGTTTTTATTAAAGTGTAGACCTGACCCTTGCAGGTTATTACAATTGCTCTTATAAAAATATACGAAATAATTTTATTTGAACATTTAACATTATTTACCATCTAAGCTTTGGGGTTATTAATAGTCCTACATCTTTATTATAAAGAAAACATAACATGATTATTTGTATAGAAGGTCCCAACGGGGTTGCCGTGCGGAGCACGCAGGGGTTTCCCCTAGTCTTTTATATTTTTTATAAAAAGTGTAATATATTTTTAGTTATAACATGTTGGAGCTCAGCTGTAGACGGCTCTTTGGAATCCAGCACTAGATGTCGTAGATGAGATGAACTTGGGGGGGGGGGGGGGTAAATAATGTACCACCTCACAAGTTCTGAAGTTATTAAGCTGCTTAGTTATGAAAAAACTGGGAAAAGGGACATAATAAAACTAAGGTTGACGTAGACGGAATCTCCTTCCATGGAGGAATCCACTCCAAATTTGTTCTTAAAATCGCTACGCACTTTGGATGTTCTATCTACTACCAGTAGGTTCTTGGAAGGTGTTCCAGAACCACATTGTGTAATAACTATTGAAATAAATCTTTTGAACTAAAACGTTTACGTTAATATTGCTTTTAAACTTGTTACACTTTTTCTGTTGAACATTTAATGTAGTTTTTTCTTATAATTGGACTAGATATTAAGAAATATTATAATATGTATGTATAATATTATAATACAGTATAATATATATGTTTTAGATATATGACTATGTGGGTCAGCTGGAAATCATGAGTATCACACCATGAGAGCATCTATACTACTGATCAGTCTATGGCTTCATATTCGCTCTGCCTCAAATACAGGTAAATTTTTGTCGTACGAAATATTCGTTTTTCAAATAAGTATGCACGTAAAAGTTGTAAACATTCATAGATTATTAATTAACTAGACGTGGGTAACTTTGGGTTTAAAAATTACAATATAGCCTTAGTTGAGATTTTTCTAGATTATTAAAAGATTATTTTAATGTATTAATTACTTTAAGTAAAAAAAAGTATTGAAAATACGACCTACGTTTAGAAAAGTGTAATAAATTAGAAACGTTCCTGGTTTTGTCAATGTTTGCTGTTTATAAAGGAAATAAAATTGACATTATATTTCGAGAAAAAACATGTAATGTGTGTAACGCCATGCTAATAGACCTGTGAGACCTAAAATTTAAACCATAAAATTGTAAAACTAAAAAAGACCGTTGTTATCGAATTGTTATCCGTTTATTCACTATAATACGTTTTTACATTTATTTTGTTTAAAGTATTTTATCATAACATCCAATCGATGTAAATAAATGACGAATTTTGTAAATGTCTAACAACTACCCTAGATGTGGCATGGTTAAAGCTAAAATTGACAAGCCCGTTTATAGCGTTTTGCAAGCATATTTTTAAAAATTCACAAAAAATAGTAAATGAACCCCAATTCTAAAGTGATAAATAAATTTTTTATAGAAGACACTTCTAAGAATTTAAATATGTCACTAAAAATTAGTTTATTTTGAAATTGTAAAAGTTATTAGCATAGAAAGCAAAAATGATCAGAAACGGAAGGGGAAAAAACAACTTTATGCCTACATAAAAAATATTAAAACATTTTTGTCGTTTTTTTCAAAATAAACAAAAGTTTTATAATTTAGTTCTAAATAGAAATATGTAAAAATATATTTCAATTTCACAATTGTTTAGTTCAAAATAACACTTTGAACGTTTTTACTACACAACCTGCAAATCATGGCTAATTTCAAAGAGACTAGGCCTATACATTTTTTACTTCAAACAATGTTTTTTTTTTGTACCAAAAATTCGAGAATGAAATGTAGAATCGAATAGCATTCTACCCAGTTTCAAATAACTTTACATTTTGAATCAAAAATCATAAATATGAAATCTGCAATTAACCTTAAACCTTATTTCTAGGCTATCTTATTTCTTCACTTACCGTTTTATTAAAACATGTTATAAGCCTAATTCCACTCAATCACAATCTACACTTATTTATTTATAACTAAAACATAGTATAACTCTATTTTATAAACTGTAATAACCATAAAATAACACAAAACAAATGTTATAACTGACGTCAAACTACTACGGCCGAGTTGTGAGAGTTGTAAGTTTTAGAAGTTCATTGGTACCAACCCATGAAATCTAAATGTATTAAATTGAACATAGATACAAACTGTAAAGTTTTATTTTTAAAACCATATATTTTAAATTTTAGGGCTATACCGAATAAGACTTTAAGAATCGATTCTAAACAGGCTTGCATATTGGCCAAATCTATGACCAATTACAAGCTTTCACCGTAAATCCTGAAGAACAGCTGTTTTCAAAGTAACATGTGATTTGCAGACACCATTTTAAAGAGAATCGATTTATGATCTTCTTCATAAATGACTTCTGTGAGGAGTTGCAGACCGTTGAAAATTAGACAAAGTCTTGACAGTGTACGGGGTTCATTGACGCGTGAATCACAGCTGATTATTATTGAAGATTATTATATAATTCATTACCTTTCCAACGTTACCGGTTTTACTACGATTGGATGATTTTAAGTGGATTAAATTATCGATTATGCAAATATATGCAAATTCTTGCTAAGGTTCGAGCGGGTTGCATTTGCCCCCGAAAGACTTTGAGGGAACACAGATACAATTAAATTCAAAGTTAAAATTTATCAATTTAAAAGTAAATTTGTATGATGTGTAAACTGTACAGCTTGCAATACAATAATTTCTTTGTTGTCATTTTCAACTTGATTGACTGCTTCTAAAGTAATCACGAAGCTATTACATATATTAAAGTTTAGAATATAATAAATTAATGTCAACAAACTATTTGCATGTTTACAAAGAACACAAAACATGAGTGACCTAGGTTGCAAAACAACACCAACAATTTATAACCCCAATTATTGGTGTGCCATTTGTACGAAAATAAAATAAGTCTCGCCCAAACTAAAAACAACCTAAGTAGATCACTGGAAAACCCATACAAATCTAGTTTCTTATGCGAAGTGATATTATTGAATTTATCAAACGCTTTCACAAATTCAGTGTATACTACATCCTCTCGTCCCTTATTTGCCAGTACTCGAGATGTATAATTTACAAAGTTTAAGAGATCAGTATTTATAAATAAAACTAGCAAGAATAAAACCAAGTTGAACCCAAGAAAATACGATTTTATATGAGATAGCACAAACAAATGAATGACAATTTAAAATATAAAACTTAGCGGGAGTTGAAAATGTCGCTACAGGTCTGTAGTTGGCTATATCTAATGTGTTATCTATCACCTTAGGCTAGTAGGATGGTGGGAAGCTATTTCTTTTCAAATTTCTTTCACGCCTATGATTAGTAGTCATGCCGGAAGTGTTAAGTTATGTAATTAGTATTGGTTTTAATAGTAAATGTAGGCAGTTTTTGAATGAATACGAAGTTCATTATTTATAAGAAAATAATTAGCATAATTATTAATTATGCTTTATCAGTATTACGCTATTATTATAGAATATTGTATTCCCTAACCTATAAACAGTCACTTGTTACGTGAGTGAAAAGTGTTATGTAATGTGAGAGTTTTCTTTTGTCTTGCCTTGAAAATGACAGTCTGATGTCTAAACTGCACTCGAGAAACAAGTGACTGTTTAAAGGTTAGTGTATACGAATATATTCTATAATATTTTCTCTGTTATTTTTAATAGTATTTAAATTAATTTGTTAACAATTAACAAATGTTTTACCGTACCGTTTCGTTTGGAGCACGGTGGCGGCTATTTATAAAATATTTTATTGGAAACCTAAATACTTTTTACCTTTTGCTTTCTCGATTAATTGAACAATTGCATGTATTTGGTCGATGAAAAACTTTATCTTTGATAACATTCCCATCACCTGTGTACAGGTCAGCAAGATGATCTACGTTATCACAACTATCTCAACAGTATTTGGGATGAGACGACCACAGACTCCGTCACTATGGTGCCAGTGACCATCGCGAGGATGCCTTTCTTCGAGGACTCTTCCCGCTACGTCAACATTACAGCACAGCTCGCGACTTCGGTTGTGCTGTCCTGCAAGGTCAATGACCTCACCGACAGAACCACGGTGAGTCAATCAATCAATTGAATTGTCGATTAATAGATTATGTTGCTTAATTATGTTTTGACCAAGTGAACCAGTAACATTTTATTTTCTATCCAGTCTAATTTTCTGGCAATGCACCATGTATTGAAAATACTCCCGAAGCAGGAGTTGGCGTGCGAAGCACGCATTGCACCGTGTATTGATAATACTCCCAATTCGGAGCACGCAATGCACTGTGTATTTAAAATACTCAAAATACGGGGGTTTGGCGTGCGAAGCACGCGATGCTCTCTGTATTAAAAATTATTTCAACACTGGGGTTGGCGTGCGTAGCACGCATGCACTGTGTATTGTAAATACTCAAAATATGGGGGTTTGCGTGCGAATCACGCAATGTATTGTGTATTGAAACTACTCCCAATACGGTAGTTCGCGTGCGGAGCACGCAATGCATTGTTTATTTAAATTACTTCCGATACAGGGGTTGGCGTTCGAAGCACGCAATGCACCGTGTATTGAAAATACTCCCGATACAGGGGTTGAGGTGAGAAACACGCAATGCATTGTGTATTGAAAATACTACAAACAAGGGGGTTGGCGTTCAAAGCACGCAATTCACCGTGTATTGAAGATACCTCCAATACGGGGGTTGGCGTGCGAAGCGCGCAATGCATTGTGTGTTGCAAATACTGCCAATACTGGGGGTTTGCGTGCAATGCACTGTGCGTCGGCCGCTTCTCATAGTGTTCAGCGTCAAGCTCACATGTGCGTCCTTAGCAGTGAACGTGTTAAGTCGGTGACTCGAATACACTACAAATAATTGTATATACTATTTAACCAAGTCAGTTTTCTAATCTTAAACAAATTCTCCTGTTCAGGTTTCATGGTTAAGAAGACACGACGGCAAGCTACACCTTCTCTCAGTGGGGATGGAGATCTACAGTGGCGACTACAGACTGTCGGCCGTCTTTAAACGTCCCAACGACTGGCAACTCCATCTAGCGGACACTGAAGAAAGGGACGAAGGTCATTACGAATGCCAAGTGTCGTCGCACCCTCCGATAGTGTTCAACATCTATCTTCACATAGTAGGTAGGTGAGTGCATGTCGGGACGTCCATGTCCTAGCGAAATCAAATAAAATATATAGTCACTTAAGATGCAAAACCTTGTAACCCTCAAATACTTTTATTGCGAGGAACAAACAAGGAACAAACAAAAACTACTACATGTTAAGATAAGAAACATTTTCTCAGAATCCGTTTGACAAATCAACGTTATCCACTAGGTCAAGGCTTGAATAAATAAAACTGACAAATTTAACAAAACTTCAGTTACTTTACTATCATTATAAATATTATGTGTAAAGTAAAAGATAGTTTATCAGCACCATCTAGGGGATGGGTTTGCTCGGTTCTTATTAAGTTAGTCTTTATAGTGTGTATTCGTGAGAGGTTTATAATAATTACTTACTTTTGTATCTTGTACAAGTACAATGTAAATATACCTTCATCAGCACCATCTAGGAGTGGTTATAGGAAGTTTTCTTGTTTTAAATCTGTATAATTTGTATTCGTGAGAGGTTTATAATAATTACTTACTTTTGTATCTTGTACAAGTACAATGTAAATATACCTTCATTAGCACCATCTAGGAGTGGTTATAGGAAGTTTTCTTTTTTGAATCTGTATAATTTGTATTCGTGAGAGGTTTATGGTGCCCGACACAATTTAAGATTTGTTGAGTCTATAAAAAAACACATATAAATCAGGGCATAATTATCAGATTGACGTGAAATTAAGTATGAAGGTATAGAATGACTGTACAAATCCAGTTATGTAAAAAAAAATTGGCAAAATTGTGGGTTATGAGGTTTAGCATCTTAAGCGGCGATGTCTTCTTTCTTATGAACGTGAGAAATTACTCGTAATGTGTTAACGATTAAGATTCATTGATTACGAAAATATCACCTTTATAACCTTCAACAATTTAAATCAACAACATCCAATTCCAGAGTTACAGTTAATTTATCGTGGGAAAATAAACATCATACGATTGTTTTCTTTGGTGGTTAAAACTACTTGTATTGTGCTTTTTATGTTTTATTCCACTGTGAACAAGGTGTCCTTTTTAAAATGAACTAGGCCTACCATTGGTATCTTGTAAACTGAAAATCTGACAAAGAACTATAAATGGGGAACCTTTCCTTGTTTTTGGAGAAATTACAAAATAAGGAGTTACAAAATTTGTCAACGAAGCCACTTTAAATTTGTTATGTATTTTATGATGATTTCTGATTTAACAAGTTATTTTAAGAATGTTTCGTTCTTGGGGTTTTTTTTATGTGACTAAGCGTTTAAAAATTAGAGGGGTATACAGAATGAACAACTCAAGATGGCCACAATTGGGATCTCGGAAACTTTAAAAGTTACAACAAACTTTAAATGGGGGACCTTCCCTACTTTTTCCCTTGCATTAAAAATACTATATTAAAATTTCCAAAAACTCCGCCATTTTTCCTATATGGCGTCCAACTTAATTTTTTCAAACGGAAACCCTTATTTTTTTATGTTTAATTTCGTTTTAAGACACAAATTTAAGACATTTTTATTCTTTAGTATTTTTCCCTAAACCCAACCGTTTATGAGATACAGCCTCTCAAACATTTTCTATTCTATGTGATTTTTTCAATTGGGCCACCATTGGGATCTCAGAAAGTATTAATTTTACAGCAAACTTTAAATGGGGAACCTTTCCTTGGTTTATGAGAAATTAAAAAATATGTAGTTTAAATATTTCTATATGGCCGCAATTTTCCAATATGGTGGTCAACTTTGAAATTTCTATTGGAAACCGCTACTTTTTATAACGGATTTGGATTTTAAATGCAATTTTAAGACGTTTTTATTCTTGGTGTTTTTTTATAAACTTAACCGTTTAACCGCTAGGAGCGCTGAAAGTTTCACACAATACAGAGTGGTTGCGTTAGCGATTTTTAACAGTAATTTAAGTACTTTTTTCTATAAAATAAAGTATTTGTCAAATTGCAACAGCTTTTGGGGCGCCATTAAAAATTGTATATATATGTAATATATGTTCGCACTCTAACGGTCGCTTTTTAAGTTCAAATTTGGTACACTCGTTGGTTCTCCAACTCGCTCTTATTTTCTTAGCCAAAAATCGAACAAAGTGAAGCACTTTTTTACCAAAAATTTAATATTTTTGAGGTTTTTTCTTACTAAAATGAAACATTTCAGGGAAACCTACACAATATCGTTTTCATTGCCAAAATCGATCAAAACGTAAAACACCATAAAAGAGTTCCCTAAAAGTACCATAGAAAGCGAGTTTGTCGGCTGAAAACTCCGCTAAGCGCAGTCCATTATCCGAAGTCGAAATGCGAGCGGAACGAAGCAGCGAATGTAGATTTATATTTGGTGTGCAAACAAATTCTACTAATATATTTCGTACACGCAGGCAGCTATTCAGAATAGATCAATAATTTCCCAAATAGTTAGTTGAAACAGTAAAATACATAAAACTAGTGGACCCAGCAATGCTTCCCTATTGCTTGATTTAATTTAAAGGATAGTTAGTTATTCCATTGCATTACATTGACTTAAATAATCGCATTGCAAAATGATTTTTATGTCAATTAAGAATATACAAATTTAGATTTATAGTTTGTAAACGTTTTTAGATAATACAGTAAACCTTTTGTTCGCTTTTACCTAATCTAAAAAAACTGATAGTTGTGATAAATTGTAAAAAAACAGATTCTAAATTAGCCCAATTGGTTGCCAATAAACGTTTTTTGGTTAATTTTAGGTCTAACCTAAAACTATGTTCAGTTTTTGACCCAAATCAGTTGTTTTATATATAATCCAATGTTTGAATTGAATTAAAATGTAGTAAGCATTTTTAGTTTATTTTTGTTTTTGTTTGCTTTAAGTTGGTCAATCTTACCTAAAACATCTGGTTTTGAAAAATAACAAACTGATTATAAATGCTGATTAAAGTTGCTACGGTAATGAATGTAAACAAACATGTGTTACTAAGCATTTTATTAGAACAACTGATATGATCTTGAGTTCATGGAAAAAAAATGTTCAGTTTTCCCTAATTTGAAAATTTTCCGGAAACTTTTCAAATTTGTTTTTCATAAAATCTTAATTCGCACTATAACGAACATTTTAAAACAAAAAATAATCAAATTAGTCCAGCCGTTCTCAAGTGAACACCAACGAACACCATTTCATTTTTATTATATAGATTAAGTTCACACAAATCACGTCAGCGGTTCAGCTGTGTGATCAAATTATATTTCATTTAACATCCTCAGCGTGTATTTGTATTGGTTTTATATGTTTCCAGTTCCACAGATGGAGATAGCGGACGAGAGGGGAGTTCCGATTAAGAACAAGTTCTATAACTCTGGCAGCACAATAGAACTGAAGTGTATTATATCAAGAGTGCCTCAGCCTACTCACTTTATTATGTGGAGACACGGCTCAAGGATACTCAACTATGACACTTCTAGAGGTGGGATTAGGTAGGTGTATACAGCGTGCTAATAATACTAGACTACCGCCCTTGCAACCGTCGCCTCACAAGATACTACTGTATACGTTGTCCTTTGTAGTTTGCAGGCATTGTAATGGCGCAAACGTTATCTTATTAAACGAGCAATTCTTGTATATTTATACATTTATTTCGGCGATCTCGCTAACGGCTTAAACGATTTTGATGAAAATTTGCATATATGGGTTTTTTGACGTCAGGAAAAATGCGCGTACAATGTAAACTCTGAACTTCGTTTTATACCACCTTTCAAGTCACTTAGAAGGCGAATAGATACAACTTCTTTTTGTACCACCTTTAAAGTCACTAAATATACGAATATATATATTACGGATACAATCCACATGTTAAAAATACTGAGCGATGCTCGGTCACCCAGGTACAAACGAGCCAAAGATTAGCGAGAGCCTTCAGCGAGTTTTCCAACTGCGCGCGAAGCGTCCAGGGGCGGAGCCCCTAGTGAGTTCAAATGTAAAGGAAGTAAAGACATAGACGAAGTTATAGGTTAACTTTATTGCAATTTACAACACTTTTGGTTTCAATCGAATCTCGAATGTTAAAAAATAATTATCCTTTTCAAAACGTTGGAATTCTACAGAATGTCCAAAAAATCCCATCCCCCCTTCATCTTTGAAACAAGTAGAAATAAATAAATGAGCTTCGGGGTATCTTTATATGACAAAGGGGGTTGAGAGGGTAATTCAAAAACCTTAAATACAAACTCCCATCAAGTGATACCTAATTTTAAAGGGCTTGATAAATGAAGAAGTATGGCAGATATTAGAGGTATTTTTGAAACGCATGATTTGATATAATCGCTTATTTTACTTTCTCACTATACTATAGTAGTCTATAGAGAAAGAAAAGTGATCGCAAAAAAAATCGATGTTGACATTTTTGTGGAAATATCCGTTTTGAGACCCCCTGAGTCCAAAAAAGTGATTTTTACAAAATGTATATCTATATTTCTGTATGTATGTATGTTTGTATGTATACAAAGCGAAAGCGAAAACTATTCGATCGATTTCAAAAACAAATTTGCACCAGACATGTTAAGTAGGCCTGTATAGATGCACGAAAAACGGTTTTAAATTTTTTTGAAAAGAACCCCTTTTTGGCAAGAAAAACAATAAAAAAATTAGTTATTTTTTTATAAAAAAGTGTCTCTAACGATTTTGATAAAATTTTGCTTATTTCATTTTTGGGGGTTTTTTGGTCATAAAGGGGGTTGTTTTTCAAAATGTTTCTAAACATTTTTTCGTGCATCTATAGAGGTGTAATTGACATGTTTGGTGCAAATTTGTTCGAAATCGATCGAATAGCTTTCTCTCTAGATAATAAATATAATATGTACTAGTTAATTTCCTACTTTAATAAAAAATAACCTCTCCTACCCCACCCTACAATTATGAAGTCACAGTGAATCTGTTTAATAATTTAAATATGTTTGTGATAAAGCATGCGCCAGTTTCTGGTACCGTTTATTTCTTAAAATATACCATTATTGCATTAACCTTCATGCCAAGTTTGAAATTATTCAGTCAAACCGTTCTCTCTGTATAAACTATTTTGAATAGAAACAAAATGGCGGATATCTGGGAAACTAAGCATTTCCGCACCTATGTTTATAGCAACTTATTTCTTTATTTTCACTAGTAGAACACGTCCTGAAAGTTTCTCCGTTTATCCGTGAGTCACCCTGTATATTTAGAGATGTGTAATAGAAATTTATATTATCGAATTCAATAAGTTTATTATTATTATTTAACTTATTTGCGTACATTTAACAAAGTTAGATTGTTAGGCGCTTTCAATACCGATTCCAGTAAGATTAACTTAAGGGTCGGCTCTAGCTGTCGGCCATGTTGGCTGACACTCCATAACACCAATGTTAAATTAAAATCCAAATTTTTATTTATTTTTTATCGGATAATTATGAACGATATGTCATTTTAAAGCTATGGCCAATATGCATGCAAATGGCTTTTTCAAAACTAAGAAAAACATTTTGTTTAATATTTATTAACAATTTAAAACATTGTTTTTTTAATATTTTTTTATGTTGTCACTATTAATCATAGCGAACAATTGCGGGTTTTACATGGATTTAGGCTGAGCAATGTCCGTGTAACCTACCGCCGCTATAGGGTGATTTTAAATATTTTTTTTCGTTGTAACTATTAATTATAGCGAAAAATTACCAAGCCATTCGGATGAAGAATTTAGTCCCCAAGAGTTTGGTATTTTAAAAAAACGCTTTTTGAACAATTGCGGGTTTTAAATGGATTTAGGATGAGCAATGTCTGCGTAACCTACCGCCGCTACGTTGGAGTCGCAGGTTGCTTTCTGTTTTACTAGAGCTGACCCTTAAAAGACAAAGTTGGAGAATTTTTAAGACTTTATATTTTGTATTTGTATAAGAAACTTAAATGGAGGAAATTATAAATTCCATATTTTTTTTGGGGGGGGGGGGGGTGGGAACTTTTGGGCTTTACATTTTCCAATAACCCAGGTTAACTTGTTCTCCCTAACTAAAGATACAGTTCGATTTTGTTTTATATTTTCCTGTAAATCTGCATTGTAAAACGTTTATAATGACAGTTAATTTGTACAAATTAGTTTAAATATAAGGACGTAATGGACCGATAAAGAAATGCCTTTGAAAATTAATATATAATATTATTTAAAAACGGTATCTGTCTGACGGGAATGAAACAAAATATCTGTTTAATAGGAACTAATAATTTAATAAGAAAACAGCTTGTTATTTTAAAATAAATTTTGTTCAAAGGAAAAGGAAGCCCTCGGGTTTTAATAAAAAGCGCAATACAAACAAGTTGCCACGAACAGAAAGAGAAGCGAATCATTTCTAAATTAAACACAAGTTAGGTACTCGCATTTCCACTCGGAACTTGTACTTTCTGTTTCCCCTGTTTGTGTTGGTTAAACTCGTTATTTTAACAAGAATAAAACAGACCCATAGTTAGTTTTGAAATACTTCTGACCTTTGAAAAGTTTCTTTTCTGTTTGTTGATAGAATTTCCCTCAATTACTGTACGTGATATCGCCGTTACGCTTAAAAACTACAGAGAAAATACAAGACTAAAATAACAATAATTAAAGTCTCTTAGAATTTATAAGCGATGTCATTGTTAGCCTATACAAATTAAAAAATTAGTGGAAATCACTTATTAGCGAATTTCCAAAGGAAACATGAGCGTTTGCAGTGACCCCTTATGGTAAAACCCAAGTTCGAGAGTAGCAAATGGGTACCGATCACGGTCCCCAAAAGTGTTCTATATATACCAGGTGTCTTAAAAGTCCCACCATCCCACTTTAACTCTTGTGTTTGTTAAAATAAACAAATATCCTTTGGGGAACGATGCTAACTTAGCCGAAAGTATGTTTTGAAGTAATCGGAATTTTTGAGCGTCCCCTAAAAATGGGGGCAACTCAAAATTTTTAAATGGAAAGTATAGTCATGTGATACCTCATTTTAAAGGTCTATTTAAGACTAGGAAAATTACATAAATAAAATAAAAATCTGACCACCCAAAACAAAATGGCGGCCCTAAACGTGTTGAAATAAATCTACATAAATTTGCTATAATATCTCGAAAAGGAAGAGTTTTTAGAAAAAATTTCAAGAGACAAAAAATGTTTATTTCAAAGTGCTTGACCTAAATTATTGCTTCCAAGTCGATTTCGTAAACTTTAACTCGACTCCTACATCTTAGAAATCGATTTGGAAGCAACATTTTAGGTCAAGCACTTTTAAATGAACATTTTTTGTCTCTTGAAATTTTTTGGAAAAATCCAAGCACGTTTTCTGACCGGAAGTGACTATTTTTTGAGTTTTTCCTACGAGAATGAATTTTTTTTTGAATTTTTTCTACAAATATGAACGCAGGATGTTATTCTGCACATTTTGTTTTTTTACGCGAACTTGGTTCCCCCAAAACGAAAAATACCACAGAAGTACCCGGTTCAAAGCCATGCGGTGGATCCTACCGTGGGGTTGGCGTGCGAAGCACATAAGACATTTTGTATTGAAGATACTCCCAATACGGGGGTTGGCGTGCGAAGCTTTGTGTATTGAAGATAATCCCAATAGACTGAATAGCGTGCGAACCATTTTGCAGCTATTCAGCACCGTCGTGAATAGACCTAATTCCCAAATTGTTGGTTGAAACGCTAAAACATAGGCCTATAAACTTAATTTTGGAAATTTGCTCAACTCACGTCAACGTAGAATTATAAAACTCTTTTTCAGAAACTTGACAATACATTAATTCTGAGCAACAATTATTACAGTACGTGTTGTCCTCCATGTGGATTTATGGATTCTAAATAACATTAGGTGAGGGTTTCCTTAGTGAAAACTCCACTTTTAAGGCTCGGCAGGAGTGAAAAAATATTTCTGAGTTGACCGCAACTCTCCAAGTGGCAGAGTTGTACACTATTAGCGTTGAGTTTGAAACGAATAATTTAATTTAATCGTTTATTTTTATTGAGATAAATCATTGTTAGTTTAAACTTCATGCCGAGTTTGAACTTAATCAGTCAAACCGTTCTCTAGATATGAATTATTTTGTACACAAAAACAAAATGGCAGATATTTGGAAAACGAAGCCTTTTCGGTTCTGTGTTTACATATACTTTTTTTCTTGTTTTGACCCATAGAATCATTTCCAGAAGTTTGGAACTTTACTTATGGAACATCCTGTATAGTAGAGGGTGACGCGTGACTGAAAAGCGTGACGGTAAAACCCGACTCACCGCCCGCAAATTTTTAGACGAGGTACGCCTATAGAAGTTACACTACAAAAGTACCCTAGTCAACTGTAATTGTAAACTGGACGACGCGTTTCCTTGTTCGGCCACTCTGTTTCCCAATTATATTCCTAACCAGTCTATCAATATCAATACCAGAGTCAGGTCTATAGACCTTTGTGTACCACAGTATGGCTTGAATAGGTCTGTGTGGTTGCTACAAGCCTGCTTGTAACAGTATGTGAAACTACGGTCAGCGGTTCGTATTGATGCTGCCGGTACACGGACCTCGGCAAAGCAGCACTGAGAAAATATACTCCGTCTCAGCCCATCCCATTTCAGATTTATTGTGCCCACCATCATTACCACCAAGTAGTGGTGATGAACGGCTGACGCGAGTTGAGTGTATTTCATAAATTAAGTTTGAATGTTTTATTGTTTCAAACAACTATTTGGGAAATTGGTCTACTCACGAAGGCGCTGAATAGATGCCTACGAGAATAAAATGTATTCGTAGAATTTCTTTGCAACATAACCTCCGGCGTTTTTACAGAACCTGCCTCCACGGTGACCAATGCCGGATTTTAACCCGGTACTTTTATATTATTTTAAATTTTGATTGATTTTTGGAAAACCGGGCGGGCTAATAGGTAGTGTAAAGAAAACAAAACGTGCAGAATCTATATATATAAAAGCCAAAACCCACTGATTCACTGACTCACTGACTCACTGACTCAGTGACTCACTGACTCACTCATCACGATTTCTCAAAAACTACCAAACGGATTGGAATGAAATTTGGTATGTAGATTCC
>JAGFPH010004378.1:43527-67937 GCA_018207615.1 Philaenus spumarius | reverse complement strand
GTAAATCGCTGTGTTCTGTAGCCATTTTGAAGCTTTACATTTAGGCTTTAAATGCGTTTTTTTAGTTAAATTTTAAATATATACACATGTGACTTAATAAAACATTTATTAAGAGGTTTTAATTGTCCATTTCTTTTCCTGTTATCCGTCATAGGTGGCGATTTACTGCAAACACTCGCTGAACGTACTCAAATCGCATGGCAAACAATGCTAAAACAAAAACTAAGTTGTTTGATGGGATAGGTCATTGTGAAAATTGACTGATTTCTGTAAAGTGCAACTATCAAATTGCTTAGCAATTATGTTTTTAAGCATGAGGAAAAAATCGGAAGATATCTAAAAAAATCCGTTTTCCCGACAACTGTCGAAAGATCGGAAGATCTTCCGACAAATCGGAAGACCTGGTGGCAACACTGAGTGGTTACAAGTTTGCTGGGTTCATACTAAGCATGAATCTGTATAATTTGTACTCGCGAGAGGTTTTTAAAAAAATGTATAACTATCTTTTAAAAGTTTGAATTAACGAACACAATTTCCAAAACGATTCGTACCTCTTTGAGCGAACTAATTAAACTATCACTGACAATTTGGTGTTGCAGCAACAAAAGAATGGATAATTGGACGCGTTGTTTGTGTTTTGCAATTGACTGCACCTGTGTCTCGGGAAAATTGTTTTTTGTGAAATTAGTTTCGTTATAGCGTGTTGTTGTGGTGCATTTCAATCCTCACCGGACCGACTATCATAACACTAACATGTACGGAATTAATTCTTGTTGTAAGCTTTGGTGGATACTTTTAATTTAAACGTATGTGTTTCGCTTTACTTTTGTGCAGAAGGGAAATTTGTAAAATTTGCTTCTTTATATCTCAACTAACATTAGGGGTTTTTTAGTTTTGTGTAAACAGTAGGCTAAAATAACATTTCCAGAACCTCTCGTAAGCATTACAGTCGCCATTTTATAATGGTTAATAGCCTCATTTGAATTTGTAATGCATTTCAGAGCAATTGACTTATCGTATTTATTAATAATAGTAGAGAGCTCCGCCCCCTGCTCGTTTCGCTCGCCAACCCGCGCGGTGACTCTTGTCGAAGCAAATGTAAACTATAATCTACACTGGTTTTTTTTAAGCATTACAGATGATGGATGAAATCAGCTGTTAAACGAATAGTTAGGCCTATTTCTTCTTTAAATTTGTATAAATAAATATATTGATGATAAAAGGTTGTATTTATATATAGTTTATAACCTCAAAGAAAAAATTATAAGGTATATTATAGTATTCATTAGTTCTATAACTCATATAAAAAAAATCAACTTCACAAGAAATTATAAAGATTGAAGTTGTAAACATAACCCCAAACTATAATCTACACTGGGTTTACAGATGATGGGTGAAATCATCTGTTATATTATATGTTACTCACGTACGTACGCTCGTACTCTCGCTTTTATAGGAGTTGATTATTATAAGGGTTATAGAAAACTATGTACAATTTGACTACTTAAATTAAAGGGACGAAATGGAATACTTTCCTTAAAATTAAATAACAATGAGCTTACTTTTTTTATATTCCCAAAAAAACAATTTACACACATTGGTACCAGGATTTTTACAAACATAAAAATTTAAATTGGTTAGCTAGCCATATACAATACAAATAAATTGCACTAAATTCCTACAAACTGTAAATCTAAAATTATTATTTATTGTTATTCTAAATGGACATAAAAAACGTTTGCAATTTGATTACTTAAGTCAAAGGAAGGAAATGGGGTAACCCTAAAGTTAAATCAAGCAATAGCATTGCCAGGTCCACTAGTTCAATATAAAGTCGGTGAAGATAAAACTTACTGGTTATTTAAACTACATACTTGGAGGCCTGGAGGTTCCCATTAAACATAGCGTGATAAACTTTATGTTCTTACGCCCTAATGTCTGTTTTTGCATAAACTTTTTTATAGCTACAGTTAGTAAAAGAAAACATAAAAAGAATGTAATAATAAAAATGGAAACATAACGCGGTTGTCAAAGCTATAATGGCTTAAGCTTGACATAAACTGCTATTAAAAGGATAAGTACTTCCTTGGAAAATGTAAATCATACTTTATAGGCGGATCTGAACAGTTGTAAAAGAAATAATTACCTTATAAACATAAAACAGATTATGTAGCAAGATCTTGTTCAACTTCGAGATTATTTAGAATTATATTATGTTCTTTATAATACCGTGAAGGTTTATAAAGTTTATACGCTTTTACGAATTGCTGATATATATACAACATGACCATTATCCATAAAAAAAGAAAAGGCCGTCGTCTCAACGTATTGGAGGAATATAGCATTTACACTTCCCAGAAGGAAAACCCTAACGTAGTCCTGAATGACAAATTGAGCTTTGCAGCTAACACCATCTATGACGTAAACTCTAATCTATAAACAAACAAATACAGCCGGCCTATTACTAATTCACAAGCAATTTTCTCTTCAGTTCCCGTTCGGAAGCACAGTAACTATGCCGTGGCCACGCAAATATTTATTTCATGAAACATTTGACGAGGAGTTATCCGATAAAACTTTGTATTTTTGTGTCGTGTTATCGTGTGTGTTCAGTGTCATTGTGTATTGTTTTATTTAAGTGTCGAGTCCTACACCTGACGAAGCCGGCTGTGAACGGCGAAACAGCGCTGTAGTGTAACTACAAAAATATTAAGAATTGCTCCGACTAACTGTATAAGGTAAACTATATATTGTAGCCTATATTATTTAGAAGTTAAAATAATATTTATTTTGTGAACTATTGTTTATATTATGTTATACACTCGTTCTGCTCGCACTAGCCTTGTTTTAGGTAAAACATTTGACTTACGTACGGGGACGATTTAAAGTGAAATCCAGAATATAAATAAGTTTCTTTACGCGGTTTGGTTTACTTTGTACGAGGTTTTTCGTGCACATTACCAAATATGTCCCAACTCACGGATAACGGCGTGAATCGTGGCGCTTGGCCTCGCCCTGGGGCGATGGGCCAAGGGTGTGGGAAAAGGGTATAAGTAAAAAAAAAAAAAAAAAAAAAACAATTCCCCACACCGCTTTCTAATGTGACTCATCCTTCAAACCAACTAGTGGATGTTTATCCCACCCTTAACGCATTCACTGCTAAGCAATTTTTGTATTTCCTATGCTAGGAGCTGACCTTTTATTTTTTATATTTATAGCCTAAATGAGTAGAAATTACTTTATTTTTTAATTCCGAACCTTTCTATGCAATAATTACTAATATTTTAAAGCGGAGGCACATGTGCCTATATAGAACATATGCGTAAAATTGGCGTGCGAAGCACGCAATACATTGCGTATTGAAAATACCCCCAATAAGGGGGTTGGCGTGCGAAGGACGCAATACATTGCGTATTGAAAATACCCCCAATACGGGAGTTGGCGTGCGAAGCGCGCAATGCACCGAGCGTCGGCCGCTTCTCATAATGTTCATTGTCAAGTTTACATGTGCGTCGTTAGCAGTGAACGTGTTAAACAGAGATGCACCAGTTATTAATGTTTTTAGTCGGGTTAGTAGCGGTTTGCTAAAGTTCCAGCATTCGCGCCGGGATCTGTAATTGGTTGTAAGAAGTTAGGCCTACTAGGTTAAAAAAAAAATAAAAGTGGACATCACTGACTGTGGCATATGTAACAATATCGTCTTAAACGATTTTAAATGCACCTTTTCACATGTTGTCTATGACATTGCGCTTCTAAAGTCCCTTTTATTATGTCTGTCACTCGTCCAAATTTGGTATGGTCGTAGGTTTTCCCAGTCGCTCGGACGAGTTCCTTAGCTAAAGAAATTCAACAACCCGAAACACGTTTTTTGACAGTAAGTAAAATTTTGTTTGTATTTTTCTTACTAGAATGAAACTTTTCAGAGTTTTATTCAAAAAAATAAATATAGGCTAGGCTATTCTGCAAATTATGTTTTTTTTACACGACCTTATAGTCCATCTGGACTTATGATACCGTAAATGTACCAGGATTAAATCCACCTGCGGGAATTCCCTATGGTTGCAGCTTATGATCCGAGGCCGACGGCATGTATGCTGGCGAGATTTTTTCCCGCTGCTAGCTGAAAGTAGCGCGTGCGCAAGAGCTGGAGCCTGATTAGCAAAAAAATACTACAAATATATATCGTACACACAGGCAGCTATTCCGCATCTTCGCGAGTAGACCAATTTCCCAAATAGTCTTCTGATTCGCAATAACCTATAAACGTAATTTTGGAAATACGCTCAACTCAAGCCAGCGGTTCAGCTGCGTGGTCGATTTATTAGCGAATTTTCCATAGGAAAAACGAGCTATTGCAGTGGCCCTTATGGTAAGACCCAAGGTCGGGAGTAGTGGATGAGCACCGATCATGGTCCCCAGAACACGTTTTGGGGTGTCATTAAAAATCAAATATGTGTTCGCACTCTAGCAGCCGAATTTTAAGTCCGATTTGGTTCAAATTTGGTACTCATGTTAGTCGTCCACGTCGCTCGGACGAGTTTGTTAGAAAAAAAAAACAAACATTCGTTAGCACGTTTTTTGACCAGAAGTGTCTATTTTTTGCGATTTTTCTACGAGAATGAATTTTTTATTGAGTTTTTTCTACAAATATAAATGTATTATGTTATTCTGCACATTTTGTTTTTTTACGCGACCTTATAGCTCGCTTGGTTCCCCTAAAATCGATCAAAACGTAAAATACCTTAGGAGTACCCGGTTCAATGCCGTGAGGTGGATTCTACTGTGGGGTTGGCGTGCGAAGCACGCAATGTTTTGTATGTTGAAGATACTCCCTATATGCGGAATGGCGTGCGAAGCACGCAATGCTTTGTGCTTTGAAGATACTCCCAAAACGTTGGTTGGCATGCGAAGCACGCAATGCTTTGTTTATTGAAGATACTCCCAAAACGGGGATTGGCGTGCGAAGCACGCAATGCATTGTGTATTGAAGATACTCCCAATACGCGGAAAGGCGTGCGAACCATTTTGCAGCTATTCAGCACCATCGTGAATAGACTTATTTCCCAAATTGTTGGTTGAAACCCTAAAATATAGGCCTATAACCTAATTTTAGAAATTTGCTCAACTCACGTCAGCGGTTCAGCTGCGTGGTCGATTTATTTGGTATTGGTACTTGGTATTCGTTGGCATTTCTACTCTTTGTATTTAAGGAAATGGTTGGGTGTAGGTGCGAAAGATCGAAATTCAACTAAACCTACAGCAAATAAAGATCTTTTGTGCTATACATATTAAAGTTGATATTTTAAAGTTATATTTTTCTCCTGGTATCAAATTATTCTGTAAGTGATTGTTCACTTGATATTATTTATCTGTAACATAAAATGTAAGGGAGAACCTAGAAAACGTTTTACTGTAGTACCAAGCTCTGTGTAAACATAAGAATATATTAGTTAAGTAAGGAAATTTTAAAGAGGGTTTGAGTGAGATCAAAGGTGGTTGGTCCTGTGGGAGGCTTGCCTCATGAGAATTGTTCTATGATGTTTCGTAAGGTCATAAAACCACGCACCTGTAGAATATTTTCTTTTCCATCTTCTGTTGTTGTACGTGTATTTTTGTACGTATATTTTACTATTATAACTTAAGTTTTACATGTTTTTAAATAATGCTAATGTAACAATTAAACTTGATTATATTGCACGCCTACCTATAAATATGTCCTCCGTTTTACAAAAGTAGTATTTGTCAAAAAAGAACTAATAACTCTTGAGTTATACTCAATTATGTTTTATTTAATAAAACACTTTATTTTTCCCATTTCATAATTAGATATGTGAGCTATGTAGGCCTACTTTTGAAATGTCTCTAAATTTCACTAACATTGAAATTAGACAAAAATTGGTAAACTTATTCCATAAATGTTAAATAGAATAAGTAATCTCATTAATGCTCGGTGGGAGTGAAAAATATTTCTGAGTTGACCGCAGCTATCCAAGTGGCAAAGGTGTGCACTACTTGCATTGAGTTTGTGTGCGTTTCATTCTTGCTCTAGCAAATATAGGGCATCTTCATAATGGCAGAAACTAGAGGGTTATATACGTAACCCTGACTGTAAACGTACTGAAATGCGCATGCATTAAGAGTAATATGTACAATAAACAATGTAAATATTTATTTTAAATTAAATGTATTCGTACTGAGCACTATACTCGTGTTTTCTGTGTCATCCGTGGGTGGTGAGGGTAGGAAAACGGGTGTAGGGTAGGGGGGGGGGGGCTAAAATGTACGCAGTAGAATTTATACTAATAACATATAATGCAAATATGTGGTAAAATAATTTCATAATATGCCTTGAGTCGGTCAGGCAAGTTGAGAAATAAACCAGGTAAGAACCGGGTAAATAACAAAAGTAGTAGTGAGGGTTTTATTTGCTTGCAGTTCGTCAAATTTGTTTCTACTTATAGCAATGAAAATGTATCAGTCGACCATCGCGCTAGCAGATCGTTTAAATCTTTACCGCAATTAGAAGAAGAGATTCTGTGAAATGTATAGCTGTAAACTTTTGTAAGTATCGAGTATGTGTTATTAAACACAGCTTTCTCTCACACATTCAAAATTAACGGATGTTTTATGTTTCTAGTAATCCACCGCGAGCAACAAGTTGATGTGATAACCACCAGAGTTCAGGCTAATCACTCGAATAACATGACAAATTCGGCGGGTACATGCTTTCCCAATAAAGGAGATTTTTCGTCATACATTTTCCAAAATGAAATTACTTTTATTTGAAAGTTAAGTAAACTTCAAAAGTGGTGAGCTTTTTACGTTTTTTATATGTGATTTATTGAATGAGAAAACAAATCGCAAACTTTGATTTTGAGTTAGAAGAAAGAACAAATTTAGTTAAAAACAAATTTAAAAAGCTAAATGATATCCGCATTCGGACTGTCCTAATCCTTAAAATGACAAATTCATAATACTTTTCTGATCAGTACTAATAAAGTAATCTTGTTGCGCTGTTGACATTGCTCTTATGGGCCCCGCACGGGGGGTGTAGACTAGCTGCACCTACTAAGAGGGGTGTGGCGTCCCTCGCGGTACCCGAGTCAAACAACGCTTAACACATTCAACACATACTATACATCCATCCAATTACATACATAGCCTACATACTTGAAACAATACATACATTCCTATGTTAACCTTCTTTTAGGGTTTTTAGTGTGCAGAGCCATTGCGCGTTGAGAGAGCTGAACCTGCCGAAGTTTTGACAACCTATGGTTTGGTAAAAGATGTGAGCTTGCTCTGCCGAGACGTATGCGTGGTTTCTGTTCTGGGGCCAGCCACTTCGGTACTTGGTCGGGAAGTCTTCCCGGTGTTAAAGGAAGTTGGATTCTTCTTCACAGTAGTATCGGGTTCCATGCCCATCCAGTACGGTAAAAGAGTGCTCGGGATCCTCACGGGACTGGGGTTCGGAAGTGATCTTAATGATCTGATGGGGGCGCCATTACCGAGTTCCCCCGATAACGCCTAACACGATGCGCTGGACAAATAAAACCCGTGGTACAAGAAACAGTAAAATCATATTTGAGAAAAAAAGACATCATTCAGATTCGCCTGATGATTATATAAACAAAGAATAGCTTAAGAAGACAAAGAAGAGGGCTACTCAACAAACATCTAAGATGGCAGCTCCCAAAATGTTTAGTTTTTTCTGACGCTGAAAAATATTTATGAAAGGTATCACCCTTTGTGATTAACAAAGCAATTACCTGAACTGCAGACCCTGTACTTTCCATTAGGTAATTACTGGTGTAACAGAATGACACCATTTTAGGTTTAAACTGACAGCGAGAAACAAATGTTTTATACCATACTTGTATTATTGAATAGGAATTAAAATCGCAAACTTTGATTTTGAGTTAAGTTAAAGAACAAATTTAGTTAATAACAAATTGAAAAAACTATCCACATTCGGACTGTCCTAACCTTTAAAATGACATATCCAGAATAATTGTGTGATCATTATTACTACATATATATTTTGCATGGGCTCCTATATGATATTTTCTAGGGGGCTAGAAAGGGGTATGAGGCTTAACACGTTTACTGCTAAGAACGTACATACAAACTTGACACTGAACACTATGAGAAGCGTACGACGCACAGTGCTTCGCACAATAACTCCCGTATTGGGTGTATTTTCAATACACAATGCATTGCATGCTTCGCCCGTCAACCTCCGTATTGGAAGTATTTTCGATACAAAATGCATTGCATTCTTTGCACGCCAACCCCCGTATTGGCAGTATTTTCAATACACAATGCATCGTGTGCTTCGCACGCCAACCTCCGTATTGGAAGTATTTTCAATACACAGAGCATTGCGTGCTTCGCACGCCAACCTCCGTATTGGGAGTATTTTCAATACAAAGTGCATTGCAGTTCATGCTTGAACTCTTGTAAAAAATAAAATAATTAAATGTAAAACAAACACATCTTATATATTTAAAAAAATCAGTTTTTCTTTTCCGAGTCCGTTCGGCTCTTCTACTTGACCGATTTTCATAATTGAGGTCTTAAATTAAAGGTATGCACGCCCAGATTTGCCTTCAAGCATCCTCATCAATTTATCTACCGCATAACTCGACTTATACTTAAACAAAAATTCCATCCCATGCATTTCTTATGGGAGTTTCAAATTTGCAGCATTATCTTATGATTGTTTTTTATATATCCCCGGATTTAATCTAGGTACATAGTTAGTTTTTGTCTTGAAATATGCATTGGATTACAGGCTTTCATAGGAGATAGAGATCATTCAAATTTGTCGAGTTTAAGGCGATTGATGGACCTTCAAACAACAAAAATTTTTATTTTTCCAAAATTTGCCTTCAATTAAAGATCCATATCTCAAATTCTTATTAAATTATTCTATATGTTTTAACCTAAGAACCTTCAGTGAAATACCGGCTTTCATTTGAGTCATTGATTATTGAAATTGGGCGAGTTTTAAGCGAACGCACTGTGGACAACCAACATAAAGTTTAATTTTTTCTAAAGATTTCCGAAATTGTCTTTATAAAATCCATTCCTTCTTTTGTTAACCATATGTTTATATCATATGTTCATGGAACATATGATTGATTATTCTTTCATATGTACCATTATTTTGGATTTAAATTTGATAGTGAAAAGGTATTTATTTTTTAAGTCCAATTTCATTTTGTTTAGGCTTCCAAAGACTTTTATTATGTTTCTGCTGAATTTCAATCATGAAACTATGAATTTGGAGATGGGGTGATTATTATTATTTGCTTTATTATTAATTTTCAGTTATTGTATTATTTGTGTGTTCTCAAATCCAGTTGTATTTACTATGGGTCTTGGTAGGAACACCAAATATACTAAAGGGAAGCGTAAACAACGCAAAGTGGAAACTAGAATGAAAACTGGGAAGTTATAGGCCTAATTAGTATAAGATACTGTTTAGTATTTAAATGTACAATTATATATCAAAATAAAGATAAAAATGTGAGTTTATAATGGTTTTTAGTTTCATTCAGATTGTTTGTTTAGTTTTCAATATAATTATGTTTAAACTCATGTATGTTTATGGTTATGCATGGTCACTTTGTTAGCATCGCCGTTAATTTCGGATGTAACAAAATGGTTCAAATAGAGTTTTTAATTTTTAATTTATAGGCCTAATAAAATGCTTTGTAACACATTCATTACCATAGCATCTTTAATCAGCAATTATAATCAGTTTATTATTCTTAAAAAAAAACACAGACTTTTTAGGTTAAATTGACCATAAAACAAATAAAAACAAAAATCAACTAAAAATGCTTACTATATTTTAATTTAATTCAAACATTGGTTGTTACATAAAAATAACCAAACTAATATTATAAAGAGGTAAAGTTTGTTTGTATGTAGAGGGTAATCTTTGGAACTAATGAACCGATTGAAAAAATAGTTTTACTAATAAAAAGCTAAACTATCCGCGAGTAACATATGCTATAATTCATTTCGATAAAAAACATTTTTTTTATTCAATATTTTAAATTTAGTCGGAAAAAGTTCTTAGGTTAGGCCTAGACTGATAAATCAACACATGTATTTACATTTATTACCATAGCAACCAATTAAATAAAATAACATATAACAGCTGTTTGCTGTAATATTTCCAATAACAGTTAATTTAAAACTTTGTACTGTAGCCTATTTCAAACTTTTAAATTAGGTTTTTTTAAAGTGTAGACCTGAGCCTTGCTGGTTCTTTTAACCTTAATTTTATAACTACTGCTGTTATAAAATATACGAAATAATTTGATTTGAACATTTAACACTACTTACCGTCTTAGCTTTGGGGTTATTATTAATCTTACTCCTTTATTATAAAGAAAACATAACATGATTATGTGTATAGAAGGTTCCAACGAGGTTGGCGGGCGGAGCACGCAGGGGTTTCCCCTAGAAACATTTAAAACATATTTTAGTGCTAATCTCTTTAAAGAAAAATACCTGACTATAATCAATAATATACAAATATTTTCCTTTCCACGGGAGTTGGGGGGGGGGGGTGGTATCCCCCTCTGTCCATTGGTATACGGGCCCATGATATTGTTACAAGTTTAAAATTGCTCTTATAGGAGTTGAAATTCAAAATGGTGGCTGGGTCTGCCGAGTCCTAAAGTTTTTCGTACGTTATGATAAAGTTTTCACAGTACTGAAGCTATCTTGGTTTCCTTTATGCAGTTGTGATCACTATCGAGGAAATTACAGAAGAGGAAGTTTGCTTACGTGTATAAAGTATGCAACTTTTAACAGATAAGGATTTCTGTAATAGATAGTAATAAACGGTCGTGTTTTGAAGTTATTTGCAAAGCTTTGAATTGGAAATACCGTTCACTGAAAGATAATGCAGTCTGTGAGAAGGGTGAGTAGTTGCATTATTTGAACGTGCAAGGAGAAATCTGTACTAATGTTATAAAGAGGTAAAATTTGTTTGTTTGTTTATGTAGGGGGTAATTTCTGGAACTACAGAACCGATTGAAAAAATAGTGCCTATACTATTATTATAGAGGTAAAGTTTGTTTTTTTGTTTTTTGTTTGTTTGTTTGTATGTATATATGTATGTAGGGGGTAATCTTTGGCACTACTAAACCGATTGAAAAAATAGTGTCTATACTAATATTATAAAGAGGTAAAGTTTGTTTTTTGTTTGTTTTGTTTGTTTGTTTGTATTTATGAAGGGGGTAATCTTGGGGACTACTGAACCGATTGAAAAAATAGTTTTACTAATAAAAAGCTACACTATCCCTGAGTAACATAGGCTATAATTCATTTCGATAAAAACCTTTTTTTTATTTCAATATTTTTGTAAATTTAGTCTGAAAAATTCTTAGGTTAGGCCTAGAATGATAAACCAACACATGTAGTTACATTTATTACCAATGCAACCAATTGAATAAAACAACAGATAATATAAACTGTTTGCTCCAATATTTTTATTAACAGCTGATTTCAAAACAATTATTTTTGTATTGCTAGCTTTTAGGTTAGTGTTTTAAATTGTAGACCTGAGCCTTGCTGGTTCTTTTAACCATTATTATAACACCTGTTATAAAATATAAAAAATAATTTGATTTAGATATTTGAAATTATTTACCATCTTAGCTTTGGGGTTATTATTAATCCTACACCTTTATTATACAGAAAATATAACATGATTATGCGTATAGAAGGTTCCAACGGGGTTGACGCAGGTTATTATAATAAGTTGTATGGTGGTGAAATAGTGTTGTGTGTTAACCATAAGTAAACTTTTAACGATTTTATTTAAGTGAATTACAAGTGAAAAACTTTATTATTTTTTTAAATCTAAGCCAAAAAACTGTTGGATGTGAAGAATAATTAAACGATTCTAAATTTGCTAAGTTGGTTGATATGGTAATAATATAAACTAACATGTGTTGCTAAGCTTTAGACCAAAATCCATGTTTTTTAAATTTATTTACATTTATTGCCATAGCAACCAATTTGATAACGCTTTTTCGTTACTCGTATTTTATATTTGTCATTGCCATAGCAACCAATTAATAACACTTTTTTGTTTACGCATTACATTTTCCATTTGTCAACTCCTACCGCAACCCGTGTTAATGAACTTCGTTCCAATAAATAATCAAATATAAATTGCGAATAGGTTCAGAAATAATTACAGACATTCTAAAAATATAGTCCGTACGCTTATGGAATATTCAGTGATTTGATTTTCTTAAATGTGTATAGCAAAGATTCCAAATTACCCGGAACACTAAATGTCAATAGGTCAGGGCGATCCATCTTGCTGTAATTTTCCTCGTTGCATTTTGACACCTCATTATCCACCGTCAACGTCATAGCCTGACCTAAATAACAGTAATTTACCTTAAGATAACAGACTAACCGAGAGAAATAAACCACGGCACATTGTGTAACGGTTGTCAATTATTTATATCAAGATTAACTTCAAATAGTTCCTGCAAGTTGATACAATATTATAACGATGTGTAATTTTTTTAAAACACAATATTTTTTGTAAAACTTGTATGATTAGTTAATTGGTTTAATCTGAAATTTGATTATTTTAACACTACCAAGTAAACTATTTTAATGCAACTTACAAAATAATGAAGCACAATGTCCGTTTTGAAGGTAATACCAAGTAAACTATTTTAAAAACTTATGAATTGAGGAAGGACAATGTCCATTTCTAAGGTATTACCAAGTAAACTATTTTTTTTAAACAACTTATGAAATTAGGAAGTGCAATGTCTATTTCAGAGGTACTACCAAGTAAACAATTTTAAAAACAACTGTTGGACATAAAAATAACACAAACTATACTAAATATTTTACGGGAATAGGAAGCACCATAATAAATAATAATTACATATGTTTAGTGTTGGTAGAGTAATCAGCTGTTTCCTCTAATATTTTCATTAACAGCTGATTTCAAAAGTTGAAACAATTATTTGTATTTCTAACTTTTTAGGTTATGTTTCTGTTTATGTGTAGACCTGAGCCTTTCTGAACAACTTAAACAAAGACAAAACTTTAACTTAAACAAAGACCTAACCTAAAAAGTTTGAAACACAATTAATTATAATAATTAGTTATAAAACTGCTGTTATAAATTAATTATTCGAAATAAGTTATTAATTATTCTAATTATAAATGGGGTTGGCGTGCGGAGCACGCAGTTGTCTCCCCTAGTGTTGTAATAAAACAGTTTAGTCAACATTCCACAACGCTAAAACAAGAAACGTTAAAAAAATCACCCGTTGTTAGAAGAACGACTCTTCAACACTTGTTCCGAACAAAACCTCCTTTCTAAAGAAAACGCCGTTCTTTTAAAAAAACAGTTTGCAAACTAAAAACAGGTTAAAGTCCGCAGCTTTTGAAGGGTCGCATTAAAGCATAACAGAGGGTTCGGAGGACGGTGAAAAATAGTTTCCCTGAATAAGAAACAACAGTTCGTTCTTTTTTTTCAGAGAACCGTTCTTTTGAAACGGTTGACCGGTTTCGTACCCACCACCGGCGGATAAGGTACTATTTGTGGAAAACACAATTCTAACGTCTGTACAAAACTGTTATAAAAAACACATGTTAGCAAGTGAAGCCGTTTTATTGTTTAATGGCATTGTAGTTACTAGCGCTAATGTAATACAAATTATTAATACATTATAAAAATAAGTTAATTTTATTAGCTGTTGATTTTATCTGTTTCACAAATTAATTGTTTTCAATTAACAGTCAATTTTCTGAGTATTATAACCACGTTCTGGAAAATTCAACGATCTGCCATTTTGTACTGGGTAGAGATTGAAAGCTCTAGTTTCCACTGTTCTTCTTCTTTAATCAATACATTTAAAATAAGGTGTCACTTAATGGGTATTTATATTTACAAATTTTGAGCTGCCCCAAAAAAATCCCAATTTGGGGAAATGGGCAAAGTTGTAATAATGACTAAAAAGTACACTTTTATTTCATAGAAAGGTGTCCTTAGTTGGCCTTTTCTTTCTTTATCCATTTAAAATTTAACGGGGTGTATCCATACTTTTTACTCATCCTGTATATGCTTCTTCATTACGTAGAATTAACTGTAGCCCTTTATCGTTTTGTTGGGTGTCGTGCAGAGCCGGCTTCAACGATTTGTATGTCAGAGTGTTTGCACATTTTGATGACTCCTCAATTGAGTATATTAAGCGGAAGATTCGCATTTTGGAGCGGCTCCAAGCGCAATAAATCTCCCACATGAATGGGTCGAGGATGCGATGTCAGCTTTAACGTTCGGCTTAGTTTTAAATGTAGTGTTCGGATTTCTATCTAACAGGGTTGACGAAATATCTAGAATAAAATTATGCAAGATCCGTTAAATTGTTTCCCAATCATAAATATCACCGAAATTGAGTAATATATGAATAATTCCAAACGTGAACATTTATGATTAAATTTAAGGTAGCAAAATTTAAATTGAAAAATCTTAACGTGCTTTTTTGGCTCTGTTTTGTAAGAAATTCAACTTTTCTCGAAATGTCTGTCGACATGTATGTTTTAAGAGTGTTTTTGAACAATGAACAATTGATTACATTATAATTTTTGTTTTTACATACAACAAACTCAACTCTCGTTAAAAAATACCTTCTCTAGTAATGGTGTAACAAAACTAATCAGAAACAAACCTGTAAATACATTTAAACTAATCCGCTGTCCGGAATACAGGTCATTATGACCGCTAAGGTTCGCATTTTACACCGGTAGGGGACGCGCACATCGCCTTACTTTGTTGGCCCCCTGACATCCGGCATCTTCAGTTAAGTGGTTGCAAGGTGTATGGTTACATGGTACGGTTGCTTTATCTAGAGATTTTTGTTTTGTAATTCTCGTTTTTTTAAACATAGACGGTCAAAATTACGAATATTTTTACTAGCGAATTTCCATAGGAAAAATGAGCGACTGCAGTGGCTCTTATGGTAAGACCCAAGGTCGGGAGTAGCAAATGAGCACCGATCATGGTCCCCAGAACACGTTATATATGTATTCGCACTCTAGCGGCCACATTTTAGGTCCGATTCGGTTCAAATTTGGTATACATGTTGGTTGTCTACGTCGCTCGGACGAGTTCGAAGCACGCAATGCATTGTGTATTAAAGATAATCCTAATATGCGGGATGGCGTGCGAAGCACGGAATGCACTGAGCCTTGAAGATACTCCCAATATGCGGAATGGCGTGCGAACCATTTTGCAGCTATTCAGCACCGTCGTGAATAGACCTTTTCCCAAATTGTTGTTTGAAACCCTAAAACATAGGCCTATGAACTTAATTTTGGAAATTTGCTCAACTCACGTCAGCGGTTCAGCTGCGTGGTCGAATTATATTTTATTTCAACTATTTCTTCTTGCTTTGAAATGTCTATATTGTTTATAATATGTTTTTGTTTTTAAAAACGGAAAGTTGAGTTATACAATATGTTATCAAGATTCAATGTGAATGTTAAAAATTTGTTGGTATTAGCGTTATCAAATACAAAATTTTACTCGAATTCCGTCACAACTTATCCGATTCAGTTCCTGAATTCATAAAATATTATGTCAAACAAGAAATAATTCGACCACGCAGCTGAACCGCTGACGTGAGCTGAGCCAATTTCCAAATTTATGGTTATATGTTTTAGGTTTTCAACAATTTGGGAAGTTGGTCTTTTCAAGAAGACGCTGAAAAATAAATTAGTAGAATTTGTTTTCACTTCAGCCTGCAGCCACGGCTCAAGCGGTACTTCGTTCCGATCGCAGTGAAAAACTCACTTAGCGCGTTTGCGCCTCCACTTTTCGGTCTGGGAATATGGTCTCGTATCAGAAGTTGTCCCACGCTTAAAGCCCCGACGTCGAATTGTACAGGTATAGAATGACCTCTCCGATGCGTTGAACGGTGGGAAGAATTTAGGCAAACGGGGGCACACACAGACAATATATTTATTGGAATATTTTATTCGCTTCCAGACACGAAGTATTCCGTTCAGAGCGCGGCAATAGACTGAGCCTGTCTAAATCCCCACCCATCGAATCAAGTCCGAGTTTACTGCGTATCACAAAGCCTGGGTCATGCTAGACCTTCTCTAGTGTACTTTCATTGTATTTTACGTTTTGATGGACTTTGGGGGAACCAGAAGGGCTCTAAGGTCGTGTAAAATAAATAAAATGTGCAGAATAAGATTATTATAACCCAAAAAGTTTAACTTTCGGTCAACAAACGTGCTTCAGGTTGTTTAATTTTGTTTATAACGTACTCGTCCGAGCGACATACAAAACCAACATGTGTACCCAATTTGTACCAAATTCGGCCGTTTGAGTTCGAACACATATATACATATACATTTGTAATGACTCCAAAACGTGTCCTGGGGACCATGACCGGTGCTCATTGACCACTCCAGTCCTTAGATCTCACCATAAGAGTCACTGCAGGAGTTCGTCTTTCTATTAAATTCCGCTAATAGTAATACATTGTTAGTTAAATTATAATTAAATATAATATCTCTTATCTTATCTTTTATCACATAAAGTGGCCAAATAACAGAAAAACTAAATAATTCGACCACGCAGCTGAACCGCTGACTTGAGTTTAGCAAATTTACAAAATTAAGTTTATAGGCCTATGTTTTAAAGTTTCAACCAACAATTTGGGAAATAGGGTCTATTCACGACGGTGCTGAATAGCTGCAAAATGGTTCACACGCCATTCCGCATATTGGGAGTATCTTCAATACACAAAGCATTGCGTGCTTCGCACGCCAACTCCTGTATTGCGAGTGTCTTCAATACACAATGCATTGAGTGCTTCGCACGCCAACCCCACGGCAGAATCCACCGCATGGCTTTGAACCGGGTACTTCTATGGTATTTTACATTTTGATCGATTTTGGGGGAACCAAGCGAGCTATAAGGTCACATAAAAAAACAAAATGTGCAGAATAACATCCTACATTTATATTTGTAGAAACATCTGAAAAACAAATTAACTCTCGTAGGAAAAATCTCAAAAAATTGTTACTTCCGGTCAAAAAACGTCCTTCCGATTGTTGGATTTTTTTGGCTAAGAAACTCTTCCGAGCGACGTACAGAACCAATATGTGTACCAAATTTGTACCAAATCAAACTTAAAATGCGGCCGCTAGAGTGCGAACATATATATATGATTTTTAATGACACCCCAAAACGTGTTCTGGGGACCATGATCGGTGCTCATTTGCTACTCCCGACCTTAGGTCTTACCATAAGGGCCACTGCATAGCTCGTTTTTCCTATGGAAATTGGCTAATAATTTATGTTATATAGAGAGTAGTAGAGAACCCTCAAAATCAACTGAAACTTATAATATTGTATTAACAAAACGTAAAAACTACGTGTAACAAAAGTTTGTCATGGTAGTGACCATAATCTTACAGTGCCTACTTTGGAACACACATATCTGGACAACTTACGAGCTATAAACAACAGTACAATGCACCCCCCAGACATTTTCATTTGATGAAAGACGTGGGCGAGGGTGTTGCGACAATAAATTGTCAGGTTAAGGGAAGGACTTGGTTAATTTATGGCATACATTGTGATAAAACCAGGCTCGGGTTGCTTTAAACAGTGTTCCTGCCATCCTGGACGTACATTAATGCTTTCAGCAGTCAGGTATGTGTGTAGTATAATGTATTAAGGGCAGTATATAGATATAGCTTTGCTGTCTACTAGTGGGCTTCGTTTTTAACGTTTTTAGACTGACACATCTAAAAATCAGCACCTACTGAAGCTAGTGTACTTACGTCCATGAGTAAGAAAATAGTATAGCGCATGTACATGGTCGTGTAAACTATCACTTCAAAGACATGTGTTACGTTATTGAAAAGCTGTCAGACATAATAAATAACAGCTGATTTCACTCATCATCTTCTTAACTAATATTATAAAGAGGTCAAATTTGTTTGTTTGTAAGTAGGGGGGGGGGTAATCTCTTTAACTACTGAACCGATTGAAAACATAGTTTTGCTAATAAAAAGCTACACTATTCCTGAGTAACATATTCTATAAAACTTTTTAATAAAAACATGTTTATTTCAATATTTGTAAATTTAGTCGGAAAAATCTTAGGTTAAGGCTAGACTGATGAAAAAACACATGAATAAAATAGCTGTTTGTCCATTAACAGCTGATTTCAACTTTGAATCAATTATTTTTATTTCTAACTTTTAGGTTAGGTTTTTATCAATGTGTAGACCTGAGCCTTGCTGGTTCGTTTAACCTTCATCATAACTGCTGTTATAAAATATAAAACATAATTTGATTTGAACATTTAACATTATTTATCATCTTAGGTTTGGGGTTATTATTAATCCTACACCTTTATGATAAAGAAAACATAACATGATTATGTGTATAGAAGGTTCCAACGGGGTTGGCGTGCGGAGCACGCAGGGTTTTCCCCTATTATATTATAAAGAGGTAAAAGGTGTTTGTTTGTATGTAGGAGGTATTCTCTGGAAGTACTGAACCGATTGAAAAAATAGTTTTACTAATAAAAAGCTACACTTTACCTAAGTAACAAAGGCTACAATTAATTTTGATTTAAAGGTTAAAACAACCCCTAAATATATAAATATTAATTGTTATACTTCCATAAAACTAGAGAGCTGAAATGTTGTACATTTATTTCTTACAAGATAAATAGAAAAAGTAAACTAGATTGCATTTTTCGCGTACTGCTGAGGGGTGAAAATGTGATAAAAAACCCTAAAACAATAAAAATTAATTTGTAGATTAATGTTTTACAGCCTACATAAAAAATTCACATATTGACATTTTGTCGCATACTGCTAAGGGGTCGTAAACATTTTGTAAAAACCCCTAATTGTTGATTGTTATAGCTTCCTTAAAGCTAGAGAATAAATCCCCAATAAATTTAGGAATTTAAAAATAAGAAACTACTATGTTACATCCCAATTAAAAATAAATAAGACATATTAGAATTTAATAGTAAGGCACATTTATATAAAATAACCTGTTGCTTCGACGCGAGTCACCGCGGGGGTTGGCGAGCGAATTGAGCAGGGGGGAAACCTTCTATAATAGGAAATACTAAAATTTTCTTGTGTGTTTTTTCATTATATAGCAATAAAATCCTTCCAGATATAAACAGGTGTTCAAACAAAATCTATATAAATCCAGGAAATTTAAAATACATTCAGTACATTTTCTTGAGCGATTGGAGTTGACAGCTTAGATATCACCTTCCTTTCCACACTCAGACGGTTCACACCAGCATAAATTACCAACCTAAAGACGACCCAAGTCTGTGAGCTCGAAACATCCGAATTATTTTTGTAATTAAAAAATCTTTTGTACCGAAATCCTTTGTACACAATACATCTTACGCTTTAATATTTGGCAACGGTTCGCTTCGGAGCACCCTTAGCGATAAAAGCATCCTATTGGTGGGAAGCGTGAGTAGGAAAACTCCCTTTAACAGCATGCTCCAAAAGCCTTTTAAGTAAAATGCCTCTGTTCCCTTCCTCGCGGCAGACACTCTCTTAAATTAACTTTTGCTACACGAGAGTTGAAATATGGCTTTGTTTTCGCTTAGCTCGCCGGTACACGTTATACACAAGGGCTGTCCAATTTGCATAGTTGAAGAGTTAAATAGAGGGAAATTTGAACGAGCGTTATTGGATATATCTTTTAATATTTCCTCAGGTGTTATTTTATTATAGAGTTTCATTGTAAATTATAAAACTTATCAGTTAAATAATAACGGTTTATAAAACACAACACATATATTCTGGTCCAGGAACGATCTTTATTTTTGTTTTTTCATTTATATTAGAAAAGGTACCTGCAGCTTCCATCTTTATTAATGAAAAGTAATCAACTCTAATAAAATCGAGCGTTCGCTCGTACGTGAGTAACACAACAATATGGAAAATGGACATGGTCATGTGAAATAACGATAATTTTAAAGACATAATGTTACTTTATTAAAACAGCTGTCAAAAATAAACCACCGCTCCAGGCATATGACAGCTGATTTCGCTCAACATCTGTAATACTTTTAAAAAAACCTAGCCTAGATTGTTCTTTGGGGTTATGTTTACCACTTCAAATAAACGGTACCAGGAACTGGCACATACTTTCTCACAAACATGTTTAAGTTAATAAACAGATTCACAGTGACTTCGTAATAATTGTATGTGGGAGAGGTGGTTTTAAACTAGGAGATTAACTGATAAATATTATTATTATTAGCTAGAGATAAAACTATTCAATCGATTTCGAAAAAATTCGCACCAAACATATCCATTAGGCCTGTATAGATGCATGAAAAAAGGTTTTGAAAAACAACGCCCTTTTTGCCAAAAAAAACCCAAAAAATCAGTTATTATAAAAAAAGATTTTTGATAAAATTTTGCTTATTTGTATCCTTTACTGTACCCTACCATATGTAAAAAACAGCATCTTTCTAAAAATTGTCGCTTAGCTAATAATAATATTTATTAGTTGCTCTCCTCTCTCTCTAAATGGCCCACAGATGATCAACTTGGTCGCCAACCATGTTGTCAACATGCCATGTTGACGACAATGTTGAACGTCTGTGTGCAGGTTGGTGGGTGATATTCGATGTTGTCGACAATGTTGAGGTAAGATAAAATAGGTTTGATATTTGGTGGGCGGAGCCAAATTTAACATCAATATAATGATGTTGGCAACTTGGTTGTCAACATCTCGTGCCGTCTGTTGCATGGTTGATAACAAGTTTGGCGACCAAGTTAATCGTCTGTGGGCCCTATTATTTTAATACAATTATGAAGTCACAGTGAATCTGCTGTTTTAAAATTATGTATGTCTGATGTGTACCTAATTAATCAGGCTGTGATTTTCCACGAGGGCATACTAGTTTTACTTTCTACTATACTATAGAATAGAGAAAGTAGTATAGTCATCGCAAAAAAAAATCGATGTTGAGATTTTTGTGGAAATATCCGTTTTTGGACCCCCTGAGTCCAAAAAAGTGGGGTTTACAAAATGTCTGTCTTTATATCTGTCTGTATGTATACAAAGCTAGAGGGAGACCTAAACATGTCAATTAGGCCTGTATAGATGCACGAAAAAAAGATTTGAAACAATTTGAAAAACAACCCTAGTTTTGGCCTTCGAAACCCCCCTCCCAAATATCAGTTATAATTTTTTTTGTATAAAAAAACGGACATAATCACTTGTAGAACATAAAAGGTAATATTTTATTATTAATTTATAATATCTATTAGTTACTTTCCTACTTTAATGTATCCCCTCTCCTACTTTAATACAATTATGAAGTCACAGTGAATCTGTTTAATAATTTAAGTATGTTTGTGCGAAAGTATGTGCCAGTACCTGGTACCGTTTATTTTGTACGTGTTACACTTTTGTATCAGTAAAACCACAGGTTTTATCATTTCGAAATAATCAATCTCGCCTATTTATTTTGGTAAAGCAATCAATAAGACCCCAAATTTATTAAAACAATTTGACAATATATTTATTAACAGAAACATATATTTGCCTTACATAAAGTACATCGATATAAATACAGTCACGTGATTAAAGCCACTGTCATCTGACGTGCGCCACGGTCCACAGTATGAGCAGCTGTAACGGTAGACAGGTTATGTCTGGACTTGCAGGGGTTCCGCCGTGTTGCATGGCCGCCGGGGTCTCTCCTGCAGGACAATACATAGTGTAAATAGTCATAGTACATCCATTCGTTCGAAATCAATTTGTGGTAAAAGAAATAATACAAACAATTTAAACGTTAAAAAAGTTTTTTTAAATCTAGCTATACTAATTTTATAAAGAGCTAAAGTTTGTTTGTTTTCGTTTGTTTGTATGTAGGGGGTAATCCCTGGCACTACTGAACCGATTGCAAAAATAGTTTTACTAATAAAAAGCTACACTATCCCTGAGTAACATAGGCTATAATTCATTTCGATAAAAACCTTTTTTCATTTCATTATTTGTAAATTTAGTCGGAAAAAAATCTTAGGTCAATCATAGAATGATAAACCAACCCTAACACACGTATTTACATGTATTACCACAGCAACCAATTGAATAAAATTACAGATAATATAGCTGCTGTTTGCTCCAATATTTCCGTTAACAGCTTATTTCAAAATTTGAAGCAATTGTTTTTGTATTTCTAGCTTTTAGGTTAGGGTTTTAAAGTGTATACCTTTTAACCATTAATATAACTAATGTTATAAAATATAAGGAATAATTTGATTTGAACATTTAACATTATTTACCATCTTGGTTTTGAGGTTGTTATTAATCCTACACCTTGATTATAAATAAAACTTAACATATGTTTTTAGAAGGTTCCGTTGGTGGTTGGCATGCGGAGCACGAAGGGGTCTCCCCTGGTATAAAATAAAGTCACTTGTTGTTTAATTTCAGAAGCTCAAATTAACTAAATAACAATATATTACTTATTAGAAAAATAAATTAATGCCATACAGACTACTCGTTTATGATTGAAGAGTATATCTTTTTTTTTTATAAAGAGATGAAAAAATATAAGGGAATGTTTACTCACTTTTATGGGAACTTTGGAAATTCTACCGGAAAACCTTTTGTAAGGGACACATATAAATATGTGATCCAATTTAGAGTTAGATGTGCACTGCTTTATTGAAAGGTCCCTACTCACAGGACATGATCCTAAGCCGAAAATATCTTAGCAAAGATCCAACTTTGGCACACATTTAATAGATATGGTGCGATCTAAGGTCGGGAGTATTCAATGAGCACTGATCACAGTGCACAGAACACGTTTTTTGGTGTCATTAAAAATGTTATACATTTATGTTCGCACTCTAACGGCCGCATTTTATTTCCGATTTGTTCCAAATTCGGTACACAAGTTGGTTTTCTAAGTCGCTCAGACTAGTTAGCCAAACAAACATCCCAAAGCAGGTTTAGAGTCAGTCAGTTCCAAAACTCACTAACTACAAAGATCACGATTTTCTGTTTTTTATATCACTCGTTAGGCGATACTGTATTACGTACATTGGAGCAATTTGTTCCAAAACTCTATAATTCCCTAATAAAAATCAATTTAAAAAGTGGTCTCTGCAACAAAACTCTCTAATTCTAAGCACTTTACTGCTTCAAAACTCACTAATTCCCGTACTTTTATCACTGAAAATAGCAAAAATACTGCAACAAAACAACGTTAGTGGTATAGTGTGGCTTTAGTGCAAATCAAAATGATTTTAATCCATTATCCAGTTCCTGGGCATTCTTACACCCATCCAGATCAAGTAAGGAAGTTGGAAACGATCAAACGCCCTGATGAGTACTTTAAAATCTTCAACGAATCAGCTGCTGTTACAAGACTAGGAACAGACATTCAATTTGAGGATTGGAAGGAGGCAACAATACGAAATGTGAAGCCGGCTGAGTGGCACTTTAAGTTTTCTGTGTGCAATAGGTTTGTTTTAACGCGAGACCTTAATAATACAGGAAAGATTCAAGGGGAGATCACTTACCTAACTGACTTAGGGAAGTCAAAAGGTATTACAAAGAGAGGCTGCAGGATCGACAGAATTGTTGCCATAGCAAAACCCCAAAAAGCTAGCAGATGTGAACAAGCTCCTTAAAAAGCGCTACGGAGAAGACTGGAAAAGCCTGGAGTACCTGAAATTCTATGTAGATCTTTTCAACAGGGAAAACATCCAAGGGCCTGAACTGAGTGAAGGCAGTGAGGATAAAGAAGAATTGATGGACGATGAAATTTTAATCTTAGAAGGGGACTTTGTAATATAATAGGCCTATTTGTGACGTGGATTTCATATTGAAGCCTATCATTATCTTGACATTGTCTTCAAAACAATTAAAACATTTTTATCTTTTTACAAATATATCAGACAATTATTTAAAATATTTTGGCTTTCAATTTACCTTTCTCATAAAAGTCTTTGTAAAGTGCAAGAAAACTATCTAAATCCATTCATTACTGCATCAAAACTATCCAAATATGTAATCCTATTCCAAAACTCGCTGGGTCCATATTTAAACATATTTTTCTCATAATGCCAAAAAAACTCATTTAAAACCAGGTGTGTTTTGATTGGTTGAATCAATACAGATATATATTTGTTGGTATTGAGGGAACTTTGGTTTAGCTGTAACAGTCTTTTTGCCCTCCTGTAAAATTTGGTAAGATGGAGTTAGTATGTTTTGGAACTGACTGACTCGTTTTTTTGACTTAAAGTTTTTTAAAGCAGGTCTTCTTTTATGGGATTTTATCTAAACGAAAATGTACAGGGGATTATTC
>JAGFPH010004378.1:713-24281 GCA_018207615.1 Philaenus spumarius | reverse complement strand
CTTCGCACGCCAACCCCCGTATTGGGAGTATTTTCAATGCACAGTGCTTTCCGTGCTTCACACGCCAACTCCTGTATCGGGAGTATTTTCAATACACGGAGCATTGCATGCTTCGCAAGCCAACCCCCGTATTGGGAGTATTTTCAATGCACAGTGCTTTCCGTGCTTCGCACGCCAACTCCTGTATCGGGACTATTTTCAATACACGGTGCATTGCGTGCTTCGCACGCCAACCCCGTGTTAGGATTATTTTCAATAAACAATGCATTTCGTGCTTCGCACGCCTACTACCGTATTGGTACTATTTTCAATACACAATTCATTGCGTGCTTCGTACGCTATCCCCCGTGTTTTGAGTATTTTAAATACACAGTGCATTGCGTCTTCGCACACCAACCACAGTATTGAAATGATTTTCATTACAAAGAGCATTGCGTGCTTCGCACGCCAATTTTAAGCCTATGTGCGTCCACTTTAAAATTTGTGTGGTTATTACGTAGAAAGGTTCTAAAATAAAAAATAAAGTAATTTCTACTCACTTAGGCTATAAATATAATAAATAAAAGTTCAGCTCCTAGCGTAGGAAATACGAAATTTGCGTAGCAGTGAACGTATCAAAGCTAAACTTAAACTACTTGTACACAGTATGCAGTGTACAAGTAGTGTGCTCACTTTTCTACTTTATCTCTTGAATACTTACTCACTTGTCTACTTGCTGACTTTCTACTTGCTCACTTGCCTACTTGCTCACTTTTCTACTTCATCTCTTGAGTACTTGTTCACTTGTCTACTTGCTTACTTTCTATTTGCTCACTTGCCAACTTACTAACATTCTAGTTGCTCACTTGCCCAATTGTTCACTTGTCTACTTGCTTACTTTCTCACTTGCTTACATGTTTACTTGATCTCTGCTCACTTACTTACGTCTTTACTTCAAAAATATCATCTTTATAAGATAAATAATTAATTTAGCCATCATGATTATTCATGGTTTCATAACCATGCATGCGAATCATATAAACTGGCCCTGAACATTTAGAGATTCCCTCTCCTAACCAGCAACTTTATTTTTTTAAACTTTTTAACAAACATAAACTAAAACAAAATTAAGCAACATAATCTATTAATCGACAATTCAATTGACTCACCGTGGTTCTGTCGGTGAGGTCATTGACCTTGCAGGACAGCACAACCGAAGTAGCGAGCTGTGCTGTGATGTTGACGTAGCGGGAAGAGTCCTCGAAGAAAGGCATCCTCGCGATGGTCACTGGTACCATAGTGACGGAGTCTGTGGTCGTCTCATCCCAAATACTGTTGAGATAGTTGTGATAACGTAGATCATCTTGCTGACCTGTACACAGGTGATGAGAATGGTATCAAAGATAAAGTTGTTCATCGACCAAATGAATGCAATTGTGCAATTAATCGAGGAAGCAAAAGGTAAAAAGTATTTAGGTTTCCTATTAAATATTTTATAAATAACCACCACCATGCTCCAAACGAAACGGTACGGTAAAACATTTGTTAATTGTTAACAAATTAATTTAAATACTATTAAAAAGAACAGAGAAAAATGTTATAGAATATATTTGTATATACTAACCTTCAAACAGTCACTTGTTATTCAGGTACGACTGAGTGCAGTTTAGACATCATTGTCAAGGCAAGACAAAAGACAACTCTCATATTACATAACACTTTTCACTTAACAAGTGACTGTTTGAAGATTAGGGAATAAAATATTCTATAATAATAGCTTAATACTGATATAGCGTAATAATTAATAAATACGCTAATTATTTTCTTATAAATAATGAACAGCGTATTCATTTAAAAACTGCCTACATTTACTACTAAAACCAATACTACTTACATACATTACACTTCCGGGATGACAACTAATCATAGGCGTGAAAGAAATTTGAAAAAAATAGCTTCCCAACATCCTACCAGCTTAAGGTGATAAAACATTAGATATAGCCAACTACAGACTTGTAGCGACATTTTCAACTCAAGCTAAGGTTTGAAATTGTCATTCATTTGTTTGTGCTATCTCATATAAAATCGTATTTTTCTTGGATTCAACATGGTTTTATTCATGCTAGGTCTATAAATACTAATCTCTCAAACTTTGTAAATTATACATCTCGAGTACTGGTAAATAAGGGACAAGTGGATGTAGTATACACTGAATTTGTGAAAGCGTTTGATAAATTCAATAATCTCATTTCGCATAAGAAACTAGATTTGTAGGCCCTATGGGTTTTTCAGTGATCTACTTAGGTTGTTTTTTTAATGATTTCGTAGTTTGGAAGAGACTTATTTTATTTTCGTATAAATGGCACACCAGTAATTGGGGTTTATATTGTCGGTGTTGTTTTGCAACCTGGGTCACTCATGTTTTGTGTTCTTTGTAAACATGCAAATAGTTTGTTGAAATTAATGTATTATATTCTAAACTCTAATATATGTAATAGCTTCGTAACCACTTTAATGCCTCGATGGCCGTGGTTGTTAAGGCGTGAAAGCTTTATCAATCGTCATGGCAACCATCAATGGAAAAGTTCCGGGTTCAATTCCCATTGACCCCGAATAATTTTCCAAATGGTTTGTTAACTGACATCATTGGCTGTGGTTCGGAATCCACGTAAAACTGTAGGTCCCGTCTTCATTAGCCTTAAAGTGCAAAACAGCAGGACGTTAGAAAAATCGTAGTAACCACTTTAGAAACAGTCAATCAAGTTGAAAATGACAACAAACAAATTGTTGAAATGTATTGCAAGTTGTACAGTGTACACATCATAAAAATTTACTTTTAAATTGATAAATTTCAACTTGTAATTTATTTTTTTCTGTGTTTTAATAGTTGTTAGTCATTTACAAAATTCGTCATTTAGTTACATCGATTGGATGTTATGATAAAATACTTTAAACGAAATAAATGTAAAAACGTATTAGTGAATAAACGGATAACAATTCAATAACAACAGTCTTTTTTTAGTTTTACATTTTTATGGTTTTAAATTTTAGGTCTCACAGGTCTATTAGCATGGCGTTACCCCCATTACAGGGTTTTCCTCGAAATATAACGTCAATTTTACTTCCTTTATAAACAGCAAACATTGACAAAGTTAGGAACGTTTCTAATTTATTACCCTTTTCTAACCTTAGGTCTTATTTTCAATACCTTTTATTTGATACCCATAACGTAATTAATTAACATTCAAACAATCTTTTATTAATCTAGAAAAATCTCAACTAAGGCTATATTGTAAATTTTAAACCCAAAGTTACCCACGTCTAGTTAATTAATAATCTATGAAGGTTTACAACTTTTACGTGCATAGTTATTTGAAAAACGAATATTTCGTACGACAAAAATGTACCTGTATTTGAGGCAGAGCGAATATGAAGCCATAGACTGATCAGTAGTATAGATGCTCTCATGGTGTGATACTCATGATTTCCAGCTGACCCACATAGTCATATTTCTAAAACATAGATATTACAATGTGTAAATAATGTTTTTATGAAATAAATTGAGTTTTTTGTGCAATTTTCTTAGTAGTTTGAAATCAAAATGTAAACATTGATTTTCTAATAATAAGAAAAACCAACATTAAATGTTTAATTTCCAGAAAAAGTGTAACAAGTTTAAAAAAGATTAACTTGAACATATTTGCTCAAAAATGTATTTAACACCTTCCGATTACCTATTGGTAGAACATGCAAAAGATGTAACGATTATCAGGTCAAATTTATGGTGGATTCGTGCATTGAAGGAGACTCCGTGTACGGCAACCTTTTATTGTGTCTCTTTTTCATCCACCAGCTGTTTAAAAACTCTACAACTTGTGAGGTGGTACATGATTTTCCCCACCAATCTCGTCACACTACGTCCTCTAGTTGCTGGATTCAAAGAGTCTTCTGAGTCTAAGTGCCGGCATGTTATAACTAACTAAAAATATATTATATAATTACCTTTCTTTTTATATAATACCAGCTGCCCGATCCGGCTTTGCGCGGATAGACAAATCAAAGTTAAATGTATAACAAAAAATATATTACACTATGTATTTCTTAAGGGGATTTTTTAGCAACTATTACCCTCCGAACCCCACTAAACTTTAGAATTTTTTGAAAACATTTCTTAGCTAGCACCTACGGCGCTAGAGGAAGCTACATACGAAATTGCATTCCAGTTCGTTCGGTGGTTTGGAGTCGGTAAGTGGTAGTTGGATTATATATACAGATTGGAACAAAAGTCCTGTTAAAAATTTCGGGAAATGGTTCTATGGGTCAAAATAAATAGAAAATCAAGAATAATATTTTTTCGAAAAACGCTTCATTTTCCAAATATCTGCCATTTTGTTTGTTTTACTAACTAACTAATATCTAGAGAACGGTTTAACCGATTGAGTTCAAACTTGGCATGAAGTTTAACCTAACAATGATATATCCAATCATGCATTTCAAAATTGCGGCTGTTTGAATATTACAAACCTAAATTACTCAAAACCCATACATTTTAACAAAAAATGTCAAGACACTTTTTTGTAGCCCTTTTGATTGCCTATCGGTTGGTGTAACTGTAAAAACAAACGAATGAAGTATAAAGCTAAGTTATGTGTTTATCCTACCCGACATCCTATAACAACACAGTAAATACTGCAATATTGTATGTACATGTGCTGTCATTGTCTTTAACTTAACTATTATTCTTCATCCGATTGTTTTGAAAGTTAAATCATCCGAGAGGGAATTAAAAGGGCTACAAAAAAGGTACCTTGACATGTTTTGTTAAAATGCACGGTTTTCGAGTAATTTAGGCCTGACTTTTTCAAACAGCCGCCATTTTAAAGCGCATGATTGGATATAATCGCTTATTTTTCTTAAGATATATCATTGTTAGTTTAAACTTCATGTCAATTTTGAACTCAATAAGTTAAACTGTTCTCGAGATATTATTTATTTAGTAAAAGAAACAAAATGGCATTTATTTAAAAAATGAAGCTTTTTTCGAAAAAATATTATTCTCGATTTTCTTTTTATTTTGATCCATAGAACCATTTCCCAACGTTTTTAACACTAACTTTGTTCCACCCTGTATATATAGATATAATATGTAAATAACAAATTTGGACGAATAGGTCTACAGTTGGTAATCCTTATAATTAATTCTACACATTTACCGAATTAAAATCCCCACATTATAGTTAGGTAGGCGTGACAATTTTTTTTCTGACGTGTATCCAACTAATCTCCTGTGATTTTTCACGGTGGTTACTGTTTCATATTTAACGAAATTGTTTTCAAATAATGATCCGAGTTTTTCTTTTAAACGCTATCATGCAGGTTACGAATATTATTTTAAAAAAAAATGTCAATTGTAATCTTAAGACCACACGAGTGAAGTGACAACTTTTTAACACAACTTACGAAATGAGGAAGCGCGATGTCCATTTCAGAGGTATCACCAATTAAACCTTACATTGTGTTAGCGTTAACGGTTTAAGCCTATTACATAGGACAATCTGTTACACTTATATACCCAACTCAAATGTACTAAACTAGCAATGCGTTCGTGGCCTAAACCTTGTAAGACGCTAGTCTCAGCAAGAAAAAAAATTTGTTTCAAACAGACCAAAACTTGTACACATATGTACTATAGTAGAGCGTTTCACAATAGAGCGTTTCAGAAAAAGCATGGTGAAACGCGTGACGGTAAAATCCGATTCACCGCCAGCAACAAGTAAACTATATACTCTGCTTTATACACACGTGTAAACATTTTTTGGACGCGCCTATAGAAGTTTACACTTCAAAAAAACAAATACCGTAAATATTTATGACATCAAAATTTTAAATTTGCACTTTATGAGACTTTAAAGTACAAAATACGTACCACGTTCGATCATACTAAGTCTCTCAGCTTACGATATGACAAGCAATTAAACACGCAGTGCGGCAACTATCTAAACATACACGAACTTAAGTCTTTCCAAGTTGGGAACGTGCGCCGTTATTTGGAATTAAACTTGGTGTATTTGAAGTGGTCGCGATAAATGGGAAACGCTGTAAGCCGTTTGAAAGCATCGGCAGTGTTGAATCGCATTGACAACGCGCTGTTGTTTCAAGAGGTAATTTTAGTCTGTGTGGGTTGGCAGTGGGTTAAGTATATGCTATTGGTTGAATTTACATTATTATACTCCGGGCAAATGCTAGTTGTACGAGGACAGAATGCAAGCAGTAGGAATGTGTTTTGGGGAGCTGAATCCAAAATTGAAGTTTGCAAAAATTACTCGTGATATTCGCAGAAAATGGTTTTCCGATGTTAAATTCAGTATCTAGAAAACCATACATTTTACAAACAAATTTAGAGATACTATTAAGACTATTTTAAGACAAAATCCAACGATATACGGTTTTTAATAATTAAGTCCGTTAATAAATAACGGAGATAACAAAATTTGAGTGGGTTATTCAAGGTGCTGAAGGTGGTCATATTAATGAAAGTACCTGGGCGACCGAACATCGCTCAGTATTTTTAGCGAATTTCCATAGGAAAAATGAGCTATTGCAGTTTCCCTTATGGTAAGACCCAAGGTCGGGAGTAGCAAATGAGCACCGATCATGGTCCCCAGAACACATTATATATGTATTCGCACTTTAGCGGCCGCAATTTAAGTTCGATTTGGTTCAAATGTGGTACACATGTTGGTCGTCTACGTTGCTGGGACGGGTTCGTTAGCCAACAAAATCCAACGAACGAAAGCACTTTTTTTGACCAGAAGTAACTATTATGTGAGATTTTTCCTACGAGAATAAATGTTTTTTTAGAGTTTTTCTACAAATATAAATGTAGGATCTTTTACTGCATATTTTTTTAACGCAAACTTATAGCTCGCTTTATTCCCCTAAAATGGATCAAAACGTAAAATACCAAAGAAGCACCCGGTCCAAAGCCTACCGTGGGGTTGCATTGTGTATTGAAGGTACTCCCACCACGGGGGTAGGCGTGCGAGGCACGCAATGCTTTGTGTGTTGAAGCACGCAATGCATTGTGCATTGAAGATACTCCCAATACGGGGGTTGGCGTGCGAAGTACGCAATGCATTGTGTATTGAAGATACTCCCAATATCCGGAATGGCGTGCGAACCATTTCGCAGCTATTCAGCATTGTCGTGAATAGACCTATTTCCCAAATTTTTGGTTAAAACCCTAAAAAATAGGCCTATAAACTTAATTTTGGAAATTTGCTCAACTCACGTCAGCGGTTCAGCTGCGTGGTCGAATTGTTTTATTTTTTATTGTTTTTTTAGGAAAATGTATATAAATACGAATTGCATACTGAATAAATATGAATATTTTTTGATCTTACGTACATATGAATAGTTTATTTAAATAAAAAAAAAAAAAAACAAAAAAAAAACGTGAGTGTAATTAGTTCTAAAACATTTCATTATAATTCATTTGCAGATATAAAAACTAGCGCATTCAAATCCTGATGTCCAAAAACCTCTATAGGTACATTTAGGTTATGTAACCTATCCAACGAATAGACCATATTTTTTATTTTTTATTTATTTTAGAAATAGCAAATAATAATTATAATCATTAGACAATTTATATTACCTGTATAGAAATACAAAGAATGCAGAAACTGGTGAAAAGGTTATCAGAACGGTTAATAACAGCACAAAAATAATGTTTTGGTTACGTTTGGTGTTTGAATAGAGAAATAAGTTGAAAATTATATCACGTGATACATTGTTAATAATTTATGTTTGTTAAATCTTATCTTACTAAACGACAAATTCATGTTTATTTTCTATTCGCCTATACTTAGTGACTTCAAAGGTAGTATATAACATAAGTTCAGAGTTAACATTGTATGCGCATTTTTCCGAGTTTATGCGAATTTTTGCAGACCTAAGACTTAGCTCATTCGATTCCTGACGCAAAAAAACCCCTATGTGCAAATTTTCATCAAAATCGTTAGAGCCGTTAGCTAAATACACGAAATAAATTTATAAACAAATATACAAGAATTGCTCGTTTAGTAAGATACAATATCTATAATGTATTCGAATATACTTAGTGGCATCAAAGGTGGTATATAAAAGAAGTTCAGAGTTTAAATGTAATGCCCATTTTTCCGAGTTTATGCGCATTTTTCAGACATAAGACCTAGCGCATTCGATTCCTGACGTCAAAAATCCCCTATGTGCAAATTGACATCAAAATCGTCAGAGCCGTTAGCGAGATCCAAGAAATAAATTTATAAACAAATATACAAGAATTGCTCGTTTAATAAGAGCAAATATCTATAATGCATCTATTAGCCTGTACTTAGTGACTTCAAAGGTGGTATATAAAAGATGTTCAGAGTTTAAATTGTATGCGCATTGTTCCGAGGTTATGCGCATTTTTGCAAACATAAGACCTAGCGCATTCGATTCCTGACGTCAAAAACCCCTATGTGCACATTTTCATCAAAATCGTTAGAGCCGTTAGCTAGATCCCCGAAATAAATTTAAAAGCAAATATACAAGAATTGTTCGTTTAATAAGATAAGATAGCAATACAAATTTTTAACTAATGCAATTTTGAAACGGATTGTTGCATTAAAAACATTCTTTAAGCCAAATGTACCCTGTTTAGATGAATATTTATACCCAGTTTCAGGATTATATTTTAAAACTGTTTCTGAGATATAAAAATAACATACAGACGGACAGACAGAAAACAGATCGAAATAGAGCACATGTTATACTGTACCATTTGCATATTTTTAGCTGAAAAATAACCCCGTAAAGTTTCGGACACTCGAAGCTAGACACAATGTGCATTCTATAAATGCCTTTGCAAAAACCTTGTATGTTGTCATTGACATTATGCCATATTAGAATTCTGTCTTTTCTTACTATCTTTTCGCGTTAAATGTCCATATTAAACTCTTTCTTCCCCGTTTCGGTCGTCCATTTGCATTGGAAATGTTAAAACAGTCTGTAGCAGTACTTTACTGTCTTTGCTTCCTCAATATCTTCATTCTCGTTGTTTTGGAGACATTCTACATTTATTGCCTCAGTATTGTTAGTAGCAAGCGTTTCTGTCACCTGTAATGTCCTCATACTCTGCGATAGTAGGACCTCGGGAAAACTAACTTCTCTGCTACTATCTTCTGATCTTTATTAAATTTCATAGTTATTAATAATTATAACATTGTTCCAATCATCGTATGAATTAATTTCCTTTTGTAATAATTAAAAAGGGCATGTCTGCCTTATTGTTTTCATAAGCCGTACTGTTATAAACAATGGGAGCTATTATATATAACTACAGACTAATGTAAATGTTTTTCTAGGAAAATACATGGATTTATATCAAAGCTAAGCGACATGAACATGTTTAACTTCTGGGAATTTACGGTATAAATCCTTTGTTGTCATGAAGCAATACATACTACCTTTTTAATGAAACTTGAATAACATAAATGCAGATGTAGGGCTTAGCTGAAAGTAATAATAATTTGACCACGCACACAGATACACGATAAACATATAACACCATTCAATTTCTCGGGTGTTTAAAATCGTTAATCAACATTGTTAGAAAATATACGTTTACATGAATTACTGTCAAACTTCTCGTGTTACACCGAGTATATTTAACTGTAGCGGGAAAGACGAGACCAAACTTAATTATAAGAAAGAGGTAAATTGGCACTAGTCGGGTTTCTTCCTCTATTATGCTGGAAGCTACGATAACGACCGGCTTATAAAATAAAAATTAGTTTAAATCTACCAACGGTTGATTTTGTAATGGCGAAACTAGGAACATCTGCTTTATATGAATTTTGCATCCATAGCGTAAGGAATACTTATAAAATAAATAATAATATAAATTATTAGTTGTACTTATAAAAAGAAATATTTCTCAATAACACTACTTAGTACAATTTGCCCAAGACAAGGCAAGGCAAAGAAGGTGGAGTGTTATCTATACTTATAAAAGCCAAATACCATTGACTCATTGACTCATCACAGTTTCTCCAAAACCATGAGGCCTACAAACATGAAATTTGGCACTAATACTCTTTATAGGCTCTAGACGCGCACTTAGAAAGGGTTTCCGAAAATTCGAAATTTTAGGGGGGGTTTTGGGGGGTCAAATTTACTAAATCACGATTTATCAAAACCTACCGAATGGATTGGAATGAAATTTGGTATGTAGCTTCCCCTAGGGCCATAGGTGCTCGCTAAGAAAATTTTTCAAAAAATTCTAAATTTTAGGGGAGGTTTGGGGGGTTAAAGTCACTAAAATGAAACACCGAACGGATTGGAATGAGATTTATTATGTAGCTTCCTCTAGGGACCTAGGTGCTCACTAAGAAAGAGTTTTAAAAAAATGTAAATTTTAGGGGAGGTTTGGGGGGGGGGGGCAAAGTTACTAGAAATCAACATAAGAAATACATAGTGTAATATATTTATTGATATAATATATTTTTTGTTAATATACATTTAACTTTGATTTGTCTATCCGTGCAAAGCCGGGTCGGGCCAGCTAGTTGTGACATATATATCAAATAGTGTCGCAATAGCTGACACTAGCTAAGAACTGGTGTCGTGTCAGACGCTACCCGTGCTGCAAGCGATCCACCAATCTGTCATAGTGCCACTAGCGACCCAACACGCATCAAGATTAGGTTAGGTTACAACCAATTGTATTTTAAGTAGGCCTAATGATAAAGCCATATAACTGATTATGTTTTAAGTAAAAAATAAATAAAAAGCAAAAACAAATTTAAAAATATGGTTGCTTAAAGTCCAACCCCAACCCTATCCATGGTAGCAGCTGGACACTAGAGATATACTAATAGATAGATCTCTAGGCTAATATAAGGCTCTGACATACTGTACATGTTCCTTAAACGTTCATAGGGTTTGTAAACTAGGAGTACATTAAGTTTAAACGACGCACCGTAAAAATTCTTCTCTCGAATAATAGGTCGCATGGGGCACTATAAGCTACTAGCAGGGTCGCTACAGCCACGATTTTTGCTGGGCCGCACTCGGCACATAACCTAAGAATTGAACTAGTTAGTTGTCCAGTTCAGTAAACTGGCAATTAATATAACCTCCCCCATGAACTAAGAGAGGGGGTCGCTAAATATCATTAAATCCAACTAGTCATACATTGAATGCAATATTATAAAGAAACGTGCCCACGAATACGTTATTGTACAAACCCTTTACAAGGGAACAACTTCTACACTGAACATCGGTCAAAATGACCACGATTTAAAGAAATACAAGAACACCTTTAAAAATGACCGCGATTTAAAGAAAAACAAGAACACCGGTCATAATGACCACGATTTAAACAAAAACTAAAACACCGGTCATAATGACCACGATTTCTATAATTTTTTATAGGATTTGCAATCTATTCAATGATTATTTTGTATTCAGCAACTGAATGGGATACATTATAACACAATTTGAGTAATTTTGTTTTTATTATATTGAAAAAAAAAAAACATTGGGAATAGAACAAATGTACAGAGTTGGAATAACATTTAGGAGTATCCGTCTTCGACCGACCATGTTAGAAAAACGTGACACCTAAAATAGTGTAAGAGGCAGTACGATTTCCCTGGCCGGTTTTGCAATAGTTTAGTTTGTGTTTGTGAGTGATGTTTTTAGTGTAATTTCCTGATGATGGTCGAATGACCGAAATTGCAATCGAATGATAAGATAAGATTAACCCTAATAAAAAGTTGGATTAGTTGACGTATTATAAAAGTTTGATTAAATCACTAATCCGTGAGCTAAAAATGGAATCCAAGCGACAGATGATAATGCCATCTTAGTTGCGGTGACGTTGAGGCGGTATTGCACTGGTTTTTGACGAATATAACATATTGTTAGTGTATAAGCTGATTATATTAACTAGGGATTCGCTAATGTATTGCACTGATTTATGATAAATAAAATAAATATTATATATTCTGATCATATTAACTTAGAACTTGAGGCCTTTTTGCACAGACTTTTGACAAATTATATTACGTAAGAATAACATGTACCGAATTATTGCTATAGTTATAAGATAGTGCAACTTATATATTATTTTTATTAAATTATGGGATAGCTAACAAAAGTTAATTCCTTAGACAATTATAAACGATTATTACATTCATCATTAGCTGATTTTTTTGGGCTAATACTTATTTTGAACACGATATATTAAGTCGTTTTATCAAAGTAACAATTGTTCTCGCAATAACTTTACTGTCTCTTGGACACACACTCTGTTATTGTGTGCTGAAGGTCTATTAGTTCGGTCAACGTTGACATTGGCGGTGGATAATGACGTGTCAAACTGTAGCGGTAAAGTTAGAGCAAGATGGATTGCCCGGGCGACCGGCGGCCCTTACGTAATCTAGCGAGAGACATTGCTTCTCTTGTTTGTGAACATTCGATGGATCATTCAATGTGAGAACTATTTCAGTGGAATTGCTTCTTATATTTAAACTACATTTGTAACTTGTGCAGTTAAATTCTCACAAAACGTCATATAGCGTAAAGCTTACACTAGATTAACTCAACAACCAACTTCCAAACGTCATAAGAAGTTTATTTTGACTGAAGTTGTAAACATAACCCCAAGGTATAATCAAGGCTAGGTTTTGTAACAATATTACTACAGATGGTGATCGAAATCAGCTGTTATGGTGAAGATGTATGAATAGAAGATGCGCTTGGTTGTATTGTTTGATGTATTCGTCTTAAAAGTCTATTGGATACTAGTAAGAAACCGTGAAAGATCACAGGCTGATTAATTATATACACATCAGAAATGCATCATTAAAAAAAAACTATTTAAAAACAACATCAAGGCCTACCTAACTATGCTGACGAGGATTTTTAACTCGGTAAATGTGTACAATAATAAGGATTATAAAACGGTAGGCCTATTTGTTAAACATTTCTATTTACGTACGTTATTATATTATTTAAACAAATAATATAAAAAATACTATCTATTAATAGATTTCTATTTCATATTGATAGATCAAATAATTTAGAAGTTATTAATATTATAGCAAATAAGTTAATAATTAAATATATGTTTATATGCTAACGAAGATGTACGAACGTTTCCGAAGTCAAACGAATCGGTAACTCTTCATTCAATTTGTATAAACAAATATATTGATAATAAAAGGTTGTACATATATGCAGTTTATAACATCAAAGCAAATATTATAACATACATTTTTAGTTCTATAACTCATATTTAAAAAAACAAAAAAATTTACAAGAAATTATATAACGACTGAAGTTGTAACCATAACAAAAAACTAAAATCTACTCTGGGTTTGTTTAAGTATTACAGATGATGGGTGAAATCAGCTGTTATATTATATGTTACTCACGTACGTACGTGCTTTTATAGGAGTTAAATTCGTTCGCTTACTTGTTCTTTAAATCATCATAAAATACAAATATGCCTTCTAGCATTGGTAAAATAGTAAATACTCTGTAGTTTGTGAAAAATACAATAAAAAGAAAAATGTCTATACAAACACTATAACATTCAATAAACACCAAGATTGTATATGACAAATAATATACTAAGTAAGTGTAAATGTTACGTTTTAATATCCTCAAAAACTGATTATTAGCAAATTTTCTTGAATGTATTTCAGCGCTTGCCGATAATATCTGAACTACGCCGGACGGAACCGATCGTCTCTTAATTTAAATTGACGAACCGAAACACATGTTTCTGGAATGTATTTACGTTCATTGCCATAGCGACCGAATTGGTAACGCTTTTTCGTTACGCGTATTTTCTATTTTTAATTGCCATAGCAACTAATTAGTAACACTTTTTTTCGTTACGCATTTCATTTTATATTTTCTAACTCCTACCGTAACTAACGTTAAGTAACTTCGTGCAAAAAAAAAAAAACTAACTAAAAATAGCTTTATCCGTTTGGGAGCTATGATGCTACAGATACACACGTTAAACTTCTGTTCGGGTTCAAAATGGCGGTCAATTACAAAACATAAAGTCAACCGTAGCATCGCCTTTATGAAATGGTTATGTGTCAAACATGGAAACGTGCATGGCATAAAAAAATGTTTTTTATTAAATTTTTAGAATTCTAAAAGCATGTGTGCCATACGGTAAACTTGTGTTGTGAAGCTACCGATAAATTAAGTTTTTGTTAAAGTCGATTGCATTTTCAAAGAAAAACTAATTATAAACTAGATTGCCCTGGGTTTCGTTCGTCCGCTTCCTGGAACATATTTCATTGTAAAAGGATAATACTTCGGAACTGAAATTATAAATACCGTACATTGTTGTATATGTAGACGGTTTTCTCTATGTGATGCTCTTTTGTTGTCTAAATCTCGACAGGATCTGTGGTATTAATTTCACCACGCTACCATTCAAGGAAATCTTATATTGCATGTATTTTTTCGCAAAATATTAGATCTGCTAAAATTTCGCTGTAATGCTGTCCACTGTTACATTAATTAGATTACCATTGGAAATATAGTTCTGGGAATTTTGGATCATTTCCCCATTATAATATACATATACATTTATAGTAACAGTACACCTCTTCAGACTTATTAGTTTAATTTATAAAATGAACTCTATCAAAATACATTATTGAAATTAACTAGTAAATGATATTAAACTATATTGAATTTAAATAAAATGTCAGTTCTTTGATCTACGTTTTACCACAAAATGTGGTAGTCCTATAGTATAATTAAATACAGTTGTTAAAGTATGTATTATGTTACATTTTAATTACTACCCACCATCTAAGATTGTTAAAAAATTTTGTGATGAGGCTGTTTAAACAAAAGGTACCAGAAACTGGCACGTACTTTCTCACAAACATATTTAAATTATTAACACGTTCACTGCTAAGGACGCACATGTGAGCTTGACGCTGAACACTATGAGAAGCGGCCAACGCACAGTGCATTGCACGCCAACACCTGTATTGGGAGTATTTTCAATACACAGAGCATTGCGTGCTTTGCACGCCAATTTTAGGCCTATGTGCTATGGACAATTAAAATATTAGTGATTATTACCTAGAAAGGTTCAAAAATAAAAGTAAAGTAATTTCTACTCATTTAGACTATAAAAAAAAAAATGTCAGCTTCTAGGAAAGGAAGTAAGAAATTTGCGTAGCAGTGAACTTGTTATACAGATTCACTGTGACTTCTTAATTGTATTAAAATAGGAGAGGGGATACATTAAACTAGGAGAGTAACTAATACATATTTTAGCTAAATCATTAGAGCCTTTTTTTGTAAAAAAATTATAACTGATTTTTTTGGGGGGAGGGGTTAGGCCAAAAAGGGGGTTATTTAAAAAAAAAAATTCGTGCATCTATACAGGCTTAATTGACATGTTAGGTGCAAATGTGTTCGAAATCGATAGAATAGTCTTGTCTCTAGCTTTGTAGCCTATACATACAGACATACAGACAGACATTTTGTAAAAACCAGTTTTTTGGTCCCAGGGGGTCCCAAAACGGATATTTCCACAAAAATCTCAACATCGATTTTGTTTGCGATCACTATTCATTCTCTGAACTATAGTATAGTGAGAAAGTAAAATGGCTAAGTTATGGTTTTCCAAGGCCTGTAATTACAATGGACACGTTTTTAATAACTATTATTAAAAGTGGTAGTATTTTGGAAAATGTCTTTGAGAAACAGTACTCAAACAAAGTAAAATAAGTATATGAATCAATAACACCATATATAAAGAGCTCGACTTGTCAGAAGTTATAATAGGTAGAACAAAACTTGAATACAGAATCTTACCACTAATACGTTTACTAATTCAAAACTCGTTTCAACTACAAAGTCGCCATCTTCAGTGATGCTCGAGCTGTATAAGCGGCTTTGTAGTACTTCAGTACTAGGGGAAACCCCTGCGTGCTCCGCACGCCAACCCCGTTGGCACCTTCTATACATATAATCACGTTACGTTTTCTTTATAATAAAGGTGTAGGATTAATAACAACCCCAAAGCTAAGATTGTAAACAATGTTAAATGTTAAAATCAAATTATTTCTTATATTTTATACAAACAGTTATAATAAACGATTAAAAGAATCAGCAAGGCTTAGGTCTACACTTTAATAAAAACCTAACTTAAAAGTTAGAAATACAAATAATTGCTACAAAGTTTGAAATCAGCTGTTAATGGAAATATTAGAATAAACAGCTGTTTTAATATATTACTTTATTCAATTTGTTGCTATGCCGATGAATGTAAAATACATTCAACAAATACGTGTTGGTTATCAGTCTAGGCCTAAGCTAAGAATTTTTTCTAACTAAATTTTTCTGAAATAAAATTTTTTTTCATAAAAACTAGGGGACTTTGTCCCCTGCTCTCTCCGCTCGCCAACTCCCACCACACCCGTTCAACTTTACATTCGAGAAATATGCTTTGGTTCATTAGTCTAAGCCTATCCTAAAGGATATTTTCCGACTCAATTTACAAATACAATGTTTTATCAAAATGACTTACAGCCTACGTTACTCAGGGTTAGTGAAGATTTTTATTAGTAAAACTTTTTGTCAATCGGTTCAGTAGTTCCAGAGAGATTACCCCTACATACAAAAAAAAAAAAAAATTACCTATTTAAAATATTAGTATAGATAATCTGTGTTTATTTACTTCGTCACGGGAGTTGGTTATTGGGGCGTAGATATCCCTAGTCGTAAATTAAACAACTATTTATAAAACCAAAATTATTTGGACCTAGAAAACAGAGGATAATGGGTGTCCTGATATACATTTTATAAGCGTAAAAATGTATTTCCAACGACGGTTTTCCGCTAGATTGTTCCTGTATAAAATTTGCACAATATGCATCGGCAGACATGATGTTCTAGCATAATGAGTTTTCGGTTGTCGGTTACAGAGAATAATATCATTTAGTATGGTAAATCTCTCTGGGCTGTTAATTAGGGTCAATAGCGATTATATGTTAATTAGGGTAATTAAATTGCATAAGCTGTTGGCGTTCAATTCGGATTGCCGTATCCAATGATAATAATTATACTGTCCACTCTACAAAAATTAAAAGCTATGGCCTATACAGAGTGTCCCCGAACTCTCTCAACCCCTTTTGTGGATATGTTCCTGGGATCCAGACAAACATATTTCACAATATAAACATGGGTCAGCGGTGCTTATTTTTTCGTCTGTCTGTCTGTATGTGTAAAGCTCAAACTTTGTATACCTATTTGTTGCGTAACTTTTTATCACTGTACGAAAAATTAGAACATTACTTTAAATATTTTCTAAATGGAGGCCGTTTATAATTTTTAATGTCAAATATCTCAAAAACCGCTTACTTTACGAAAAAATTACAAGAAACAACAACAAAATTTACTTTTTTTAACGACAAACGCAATGGTTTTTTTATTTTGTGTGTATCTCAAAGGATAACAGAGATATTGACAAAAAAAGAAAAAAAATTATTTCTTGGTAGGGGCCTACTGTAGTTGTCAACAATACCCAGAATTGCTCTAGAAACAAAATATTTTAAAGATATTATGAGCTAAAATAATAAGTTATTTCGATAATGTTCCGAGCACTTTATGAGCCGATTCCACTAGCAAAAAAATAATGAAAAAGTTCATATTATATTCATAGGTCCGGAAGTGCTTCGTTAGAGAGTTACAGCTGGCGAAAGATCTCACCCGTGTTTCACATTACTCACAGAAACGAATCCCTACTGAAATATGTAGGCTGTTAATTAAGGTGTAAAATTTATTTTAATTTACGTGAAATTAGCAGATAAATTTAATAAAATCGGTTCTCGTTCAGTAACTGCAGTAATTGTTGCGATATTTGACCCAAAACGCATTAAAATATTTTGTTTCTAGAGTAATTCTGGGTATTGTTGACAACTACCAAGAAATACAATTTTCCTTTTTTTGTCAATATCTCTGTTATTCTTTGATCTACGGACAAAATAAAAAAAACCATTGTGTTTGTCATTAAAAAAGTAATTTTGTTTGTCTCTTGTAATTTTTTCTTAAAGTAAGCGGTTTTTGAGATATTTGACATTAAAAATTATAAACGGCCGCCATTTTGAAAATATTTAAAATATTGTTATATTTTTTGTACAGTGATAAAAGATTTCGCAAAAAATAGGTATACAAAGTTTGAGCTCAATATCTTTTCTACTTCCAAAAATATTAAGTATTTTGTAAAAAACACATACAGACAGACGGAAAAATAAGCACCGTAGACCCATGTCTACACTGTGAAATATGTTTGTCTGGATCCCAGGAACAAATCCGCAAAAGGGGTCCGTAGAGTTCGGGGACACCCTGTATATGTAAATACAGGTGGACAAAAATCTTGCGCATAATTTTAATAAAGCTCAGTTATTTCTTTTTAAGAGACCATGATTATATCGCATAAACACAAAGAATAAACACAATATAACTTATACATTTATTGATTCAAACGCGTTTTAACGACAAAGTAGCCATCAAACTATAAATGCTATTAAGTGTTGCGAATTATGGTTTGAGTAGAGTTCTCAGAACCTGATCGCTTCTCACACCAATATTATAAAGAGGTAAAGTTTGTTTGTTTGTAGGGGGTAATCTGTGGAACCGATTGAAAAATTAGTTTTACTAATAAAAAGTTACACTATCCCTGTGTAACAAATTCTATAATTCATTTTAATTTAAGAGTTGAAACAACCCCTAAAATAATAAATCTATATATTAATAGGCAAGCACAAAACTTTTTTCTCAGCTTGTGTGCATCGTAGGAGAAATTCGCGCATACCGTTAGAAAGGTAGTGTCCTGTAGATGAGCAGAATCCCATTATAATTTACATCGGTCCTCAGGGATACGCCCCAGTAGCCCTCAAAGTTTCAATGTTAATCTTATGGAAGGTCAATATTAAGGAAGAAGAAGAAAAATTTCTTTTGATTTTATCAGGGGCACGAAAAACAGCTGTTCGTATGAAAAGCTTAAAACAGCTGATTTTGATCAACAGCTGATTTTGATCAACAACTGATTTGGTTCAAAAACTGAATATAATTTTAGGTTAGGTAAATCAAGCAATAGCAATAGCGAAGCATTGCCGGGTTCACTAGTTTTAATTGTTATACTTTGCTTAAAGCTAGAGAGCTGAAATTTTGTACATTTATTTCTTACAAGATACATAGAAAAAGTAAACTAGATTTACATTTTGTCGCGTGCTGCTAAGGTGTGAAAATGTGATAACAACCCCTAAAATAATACAAATTAATGTTTAACCTTAAAGGTAGTGAGCTGAAAATTTTTACATTTATTTCTTACAAGATACATAGAAAAAGTAAACTAGATTTGCATTTTGTCGCGAGCTGCTAAGGGGTAAAAATTTGATAACAACCCCTAATACAATACAAATTAATGTTTAACCTTAAAGTTAGTGAGCTGAAAATTTTTACATTTATTTCTTACAAGATAAATAGAAAAAGTAACATAGATTTACATTGTTTCGCGTGCTGCTAACGGATGAAAATGTAGTAACAACCCCTATAAAAAATGTTAATCGTTGTACTTTTCTTATAGCTAGAGAACTGAATATTGACACTTTTAAGTGTTTCATAAGAAAGAAAATAAATAATAACATACGCTATTTAAACAGTTACGTCTAATGAGTGAACCGGAGTAACAGCCCTTTTACAATAAAAATAGATTGTTATACTTCCCATGGTTGATAAATTTGTTTCATATGTGGTAATCTGTTTACGTTTGTTTCATTGCGGGGATTGGCGAGCGAAGCGAGCAGGGGGCGGATCCCTCTAGTTGGATATAATCGTTTATATTTCTTAAAATATATCATTGTTGGGTTGAATTTCATGTCTAGTTAAAACTCAATCGGTCAAACTGTTCTATAGTTATAAATTATTTTGTGAAAAACACAGACAGACAGACAGACAAAAACGTAACCACCGTAGAGCCATGTTTATATTGTGAAATTAGTTTGTCTCAATCCCAAGAACAAAACCACAAAAGGGGATCAGAGAGGTCGGGTACACCTGTATTTGGTGATTGAATATTCCAATATTTCCTTTTTGAGTTGTATTCTCAAATAAGCTACAGTTACCGACTCTTTCTCACGATACAACCGTCAAGAAATACAATTTGGCGGCTTCTCGATTGGGTTTATCGAGCGAGGGTTCGCGTTGTGGAAAATTGCCAAGCAATAAATCCCCAACACCCAACATGAATGGGTTAAGGAGATGGCCTGTCACTGTCAGCTTTAACGTTTTAATGTTCGGTTTTTAATGTAGTGTTGGGAATTCAATTACCAAGAGGAGACGGTTTAAATTGTAGGGTAAACAATTATATAATAGTGTCAGTTTTCCGACTGTTATAGCTTTGCTATTTAACAAACCGATAATAAAAAAAAAAAAACAATTAGATTAATTGCTACAACGCGTTATTTAAGACACACGATAGCTGAATATAGTTAGGCCTACTTTATGGTAATACTACTTGCTTCGCTCACAGATTTTATTAAATAAAAAATAAACGGTACCAGGAACTGGCACATACTTTCTCACAAACATATTTAAATTATTAAACAGATTCACTGTGACTTCATAATTGTAGGTGGGGTAGGAGAGGTGATTAAAATAGGAGATTAACTAATAAATATTATTATTATTATTTAGAGAGAAAACTATTCGATCGATTTCGAATAAATTTGCACCAAACACGTCAATTAGGCCTGTATAGATGCACGAAATAAATTTTTCAAAAACAACCCCCTTTATGGCCAAAAAATCCCCAAAAATCACTTATTATTATTATTTTTATTATTAGCTAAATGAGAATTTTTAGAAATGTGCTTTTTTTTTGCATATGGTAGGGTACATTAAAGGCTACATATAAGCAACATTTTATCAAAATCGTTGGAACCGTATTTTTTATAAAAAAATATAACTATCTGTTTTGGTGCTCCCTGAACCCCCAAAAAATTTTTAGTGGAATTATATGTGTTGGTGCTTCCTGAACCCAAAAATATGTTTAGTGGAATCTTTTGTTTTAGTGCTCCCTGAACACAAAAAAGTGCTTTTTTGGTGATGTCTGTCCGTGTGTCTGTAAGGATGTGTAAAGGATGTCCACCATCCCAACAGTCCGATTTTGATGAAATTTGGTATGTAGGTGTAGTTCTGGAATATCTCCATGCGTTTTCTCAAATTTTTGGTTTTTAAAGGGTTTTTCCCCCCCCCCCCTCCAAAAAAAAGCCAAAACTCAAGAAAAATCCAAATTTCTCAAAAACGGCTCAAACGATTTTGATATAATTTTTCTTATTTGTAGCCCTTAATGTACCCTACTATATGCATAAAACCGTATCTTTCTAAAAATTCTTATTTAGGTAATAATAATAATAACTGATTTTGTGGGGTTTTGTTTTGCCAAAAAGGGGGTTGTTTTTCTAAATTTTTCAAAACCGTTTTTCGTGCATCTATCTACAGGAGTACTTGACATGTCTGGTGTAAATTTGTTTGAAATCGATGGAATATTTTTCGCTCTAGCTTTGTATACATACAGACAGACATTTTGTAAAAACCACTTTTTTGGTTTCAGGTGGTCCCAAAACGGATATTTCCACAAAAATGTCATTATCGATTTTTTTTTTGCGATCACTATACTTTCTCTATACAGTGAGAAAGTAAAATGACTATCTGGTAAAAATTGTGCCTTATCATAACACACACAAAAAAACATTTTAGATCGAGTTCCATGTCCCAAAAAACGCGCAGTGAATTTCGGTCAAATCAATGTATGTATCCCTTTTAGGTATAAATTATTAGCTATGCACCAATAAACGCAAAACATCCCGTTTCGCCAGTTTGTTACTCATGGCTCCCGAACTTACAAATCAGGTTTTGAGGTGTATTTAACATCTACGAGTAAATTTTGCATAATAGGATACTGTTTTGATATAGGCCTACATTTAACAGTTATACCAGCAAATACAGTAGATCAGAGCACAGACGATCGTGTCAAAGTGTAAAGCTTTTATCAGTTATTAGCGAATTTCCATAGGAAAAATGAGCTATTGCAGTGGCCCTTATGGTAAGACCCAAGGTCGGGAGTAGCAAACGAGCACCGAGCATGGTCCCGAGAACACGTTTTTGGGTGTCATTAAAAATCTTATATATATATTTGGTTCAAATTTGGTACACATGTTGGTTGTCTACGTCGCTCGGACGAGTTCGTTAGCCAAACAAATCCAACAATCGGAAGCACGTTTTGTGACAGGAAGTAACTATTTTTTGAGATTTCGAGAATGAATTAGTTTTTGAGTGTTTTCTACAAATATAAATGTAGGATGTTATTCTGCACATTTTGTTTTTTTTACGCGACCTTATAGCTCGCTTCGTTTAACCAAAATCGATCAAAACGTAAAATACCATAGAAGTACCCGGTTCAAAGCCATGTGGTGGATCCTACCGTGGGGTTAGCGTGTGAAGCACGCAATGACTTAAGGTACTTCCAACACGGGGGTTGGCGTGTGAAGCACGCAATGCATTATGTATTGAAGATACCCCCAATACGGGGCTTGGCGTGCGAAGCACACAATGCATTGTGTATTGAAGATACTCCCAATATGCGAAATGGCGTGCGAACCATATTGCAGCTATTCAGCACCGTCGTGAATAGACCTATTTCCCAAATTGTTGGTTGAAACCCTAAAACATAGGCGTATAAACTTTATTTGGGGAATTTGCTCAACTCACGTCAGAGGTTCAGCGTGGTCGAATTATTAATAGAATGTAATTAATTGTACATAATTTGGCGGTCATACCTAGTATTGTTTATATTTTTAAATTGAATAATATTAAAATATTTTACAAAGTTTAATTATTAGACTAAGATTTGCATCAATTATTAGGCCCTACATTTTTTTTAAGACTCTGTTTGTGAAACAATTCATATTTTGTTGTAGGAAGCCTGGACCATCTCTAGAACAAAAGCAGTTTAAACGGGATTATTCAAATGATTATCAAAAGATGATTTTTACGTTTTTATTCTTTTTGTACGTATATTATTAATAATAAATAAGTTTAGAGAGTTTCGGAAACATATATTGTACATGATTGTATGCAATCAAAGGGTGATAACGTTTCAACAAAAACATTCATAATCTATGTATATTAAAGCGAAATACCACTCACTCACTCACTCACTCACTGGCTCACTCAATAAAAGTTATTAAATCACGATTTCTCAAAAACTACAGAACGAATTGAAATGAAATTTGGTATGTAGCTTCCTCTAGGGCCATAGGTGCTGACTAAGAAAGGGTTTGAAAAAATTGGAAATTTTAGGGGGGTTTGGGCGTAAAAATTACTAAATCACGATTTATCCAAAATTACCGAACGGATTTGAATGAAATTTGGTATGTAGCTTCCTCTAGGGCCATAATCGCTAGCTAAGAAAGGGTTTAAAAAAATTCGAAATTTTAGGGGGCT
>JAGFPH010004377.1:86830-107205 GCA_018207615.1 Philaenus spumarius | reverse complement strand
ATGGTGACGGTGACGATGGCGGTGACGATGATGGTGACGATGACGATTATGGTGACGGTGACGGTGACGATGATGGTGATGGTGACGATGACGGTGTCGGTGGCAGAGACTATGGCGGTGACGATGATGATGACGGTGACAATGGCGATGACGATGACGATTATGGTGACAGTGACGGTGACGATGATTGTGACGGTGACGGTGACGATCACGGTGACGACGATGATGACGGTGACGATGATGGTGACGCGATTTCAATAATTTTCTCCAAGCAAAAAAGTGGCTTTGTACATGACGGGATAACATACCTGACTTTAAACCTGAAGGCCTCCTTTTGGAATACGGGTGAAGAACATGAATGTGTTACTACATAGTTGGAAAAACCTTGATTTCAACCAGATGTAAGCTGACGACGCTTTTCTAAAAATATATTACCGTGCGGAGTACGTTAACTGTTTTTCGAAGCCATTATATGTTTTCACTTATCCCACTACCATTGTAGGCTTATATTTTAATCAAGCCATAGTAATTATTGTGAGTTGAATTCTGGTAAATTCGGTGTATTGATTGCTAAGGCAATCAAGGTGTTAAAGTGACTGTTAATGTATATTGATTGTAATATTACTTGTTAAGGTGTAGTTGATATTGATAACATTTTGGCAAAACTTTTGGTATTTTGTCAGAACAAAACTCTAAGTAAAGTCCACATTTTTTAAACACCCTGTGTGGTGTGTGTAACAGGGCATACCGAAGTGACCCTGATAGAACTGCAAAAGCTGCGTGCTAAATCTCCATACAGAATAATTGGTTACTTTCTTGCACATATTTTGCACATTTAACAAATGTTATAATTTTGTAAAAAAGTTTAACAACATTGTCGTATTGGTGAAAAATGGAAAAAACCCGTATATATACATGGCTCGGCCTAGGAATAAAGAACATTCATGCAAAAATCATCAAAATCGGTCAAGGCGTTTGGCCGCAATCGTGAGACAGACACACAGACACACAGACGAAATGCCGAATGATCGATTTAAAACCAAGAGCAACGAAATCCAGTTTTTTTAAAACGTATCTTTTTTTAATGATGGCGTTTTTAAAATTACATATTCACATAAAAAAGTATAATGTACAACTATTTTATATGAAACAACTCGATTGACTTTAAAACGAGTGCAACGCAATCTAGTGTTTTTAAAACGTATCTTAAACTCATGTTAAATACAGTGTCTAAATGTTAAATAGGAGTACAGAGTATGATTCAAAATTACATATTCACATAAAAATGTTATATGTTTTTATATTAAATTCTAATACAGTATGTTTCTAAACACATGTATCTAAACAACCGGAGCATTCAGTTAGCGAACGAAGAGTGGCCACTCTTTGTTCGCATAAATGTTCCAACTGTTGTTTAGATACATGTGTTTAGAAACATAAACGGTTCTAGAGATATTGAATTTTAAAATATTTTGCTCCTTCATTTTTCGGTTATGCAACCCGCGCAAAATGTGGTCAACATACCTTGGATGTGTTCGGAAACTCTATAGTTCAAGTTCGATCAAAATCGGATCAACTGTTCTTGAGTTATCGAATTTTAAAATATGTTGCTCCTTATATTTTTTTGGTTATGCAACCCATATAACACGAATGTTTAGAGCTTGTGTTAGGGAAACTCTTTAGTTTAATTTCGGTCAAAATCGGATAAACGGTTCTAGAGATATTGAATTTTAAAATATTTTGCCCCTTCATTTTTTCGGTTATGCAACCCACACAACATGTGGTCAACATACCTTGGATGAAGTTTGGTGGTCATAGGACTTACCATTATTGAATTTTACCGTAACTTTTTATTAACGACCCGTATATTTTTACCGACCATGCGTATCTTTTCATCAATCACCCGCAACATTTTCTTAACGAACCACATTATATCACTTTTTTATGCAAATGTAATTAATACAATGTTAAAATTATATTATTAACGATCCGTATAATTTTTACCAACGAAGCGTAACTTTTTATAAATCACCCGTAACATTTCCTTAACGAACCAGAACTATTTACATAAAAGTGATCCATTTTATTAACAGCCCGTATATTTTTACCAACGGATCATTAATTTTAACGATCCGTATATTTTTACCGACCAAGCGTTAATTTGATCGCCCGTAACGATTTTTTTATTCGTAATGTGAAATCGGCTCTGATTGGTCGTTGGGCGTGGCCTAAGTAACTGAATCCTGTACTCTGATTGGTTGATTTTTCAATGATTGTGCAATTTAGGCTTTTGGCTTGGCGCCAATTAGCCTCGCGCGCCAATTAGTCTCGCGCGCATCAAGGACAATTTTTTATCTCGACCTTTGGGGTCAAGGGTCAGGTGACCTGGGGTCAAAAGGTCAAGGTTGTACCAGAACCCCCTTTCTATACTACTTGTATATTTTTTCAATGTTCTAAAACTTGAAAAAAGTGCCATAATTTAACACTGATAGAAGGGTATACGTAAAAAATCTTTTGGTATAATTTTGGTTTCTGAGAATAAAATTGTTCATTGATATTAAATACAAATTTTAAAGCAAGAACATTGTATGTACAGGGTGGTTGAGAACTATGTGGCAATGTCTTGGTAGCTCATTCTATAGGTAACAATAAAAAAAAATCATATAAAAATAGGCCCGAAAACGCTTTGTTTTTCAGATATCAGCTATTTTGTTTTTTTTTACAAAATAATTCATGTCAAGAGTACGGTTTGTCTGATTGAGTTCAAACTTGGCATGAGGTTTAATCTAACAATGATCTATCTCAAGGAAAATAATCGCTTCTACCCAATCATGCGTTTCAAAATGGCGGCTGTTTGAAAATTTCAAACCTAAATTACTCAAATCAGTACATTTAAACAAAATATGTCAAGATACCTTTTTTGTAGCCCTTTTGATTCCCTATTGAATGTTGTAACTGTCAAAACAATTGGATGAAGGATAATAGCTTAGTTAAAGATAATGACAGCAAGTGTACATACAAAATTGCTGTATTTACTGAAACCAATTATTACACATAACTTAACTGTTATCCTTCATCCGATTGTTTTGACAGTTATACCGTCGGATAGGAAATCAAAACGTCTACAAAAAAGGTATCATGAACGTTTTCGTTGAAATGCACGGTTTTGAGTAATTTAGGTTTGAAATATACAAACAGCCGCCATTTTGAAAAGCATGATTGGATAGAATCGATTATTTTTCTTGAGATAGATCGTTGTTAGATAAAACTTTATGCCAAGTTTGCATTCAATCACTCTAACTGCTCTCTAGATACAAATTATTTTGTAAAAACAAAACAAAATCTAGGATATCTTGAAAACGAAGCGTTTTCGGGCCTATGTTTATATGAACTTTCTTATTTTTACCTATAGAATGAGCTACAGAGACATTGCCACATAGTTTTGAACAACCCTGTACATAGGGCCACCATAGTAAAAAGTACCAAGGTGGAAAAATTGTTTTCAGTATTTACTTTTAAAATGATATAGGTAACACTCTACATAAAAAATATTCGCATTTGAAATTTATTTCAAACCTCCCTCAGATTCTTTATGTACAAAGTTTGGGTTTCAGTTGAAATAAATTCGTTTACTCGCTATAAGTAGGCCTACTGCACGGGTAGTACGTTACAACTTTCGCTGTCCAAGCTATCTTGTGATTTCTTGTCGAACTATCTAGGACATGTATCGGAGCCATAACTCCATCATCAAGTCCTCAAATATCTCTCCGAAGAAATTGTTCCACGTTCAAACATTAACAAGATCACTCAATAATACAATACATATTATACATTACAGACATTCTTAACGGTGAAGAGGTTAGGTTCCGCAGTACAACATATAATCAGGACTATAGAATACAAGGGCTGGGCCACTCGTTTGATGTTAGCGCTTGTCGACTGTCCCAACCTTCCTCTCGTCCCCCCCTCCTATGTGACGTCAAGTGGTACCATGACGCGCTGTGCAAGAACGGCTCGACTTAGCGCTAATGTATTTCCGCCCAAACTTCCCTCTCAATTCTTCCCGCTTAGACAATAAATATTGACATAACATAATATATTCTCCGTTGTAATTTGTTTAAAGACCTTTGTCCAGTTCGGGTAAATGTCAACGCAATGCCTATATATGTTCAGTGGCTACTTGTAAAAATAGTTCGAAGAAAACTAGTTCGGTGATTTATCAAGGTTTTCCAAAGGATTCTGTTATTTGTTCGTTATATGGGTAAATAAATTTAAACGGAGTGACAAAATAAACACTGAACATGGAAGAGTATGCAGTGATCATTTTGATGAAACTTGTACAAAGACGATTTGAGAAATAGACTTCTCGGGCTTCCTTTGAGGAAAGTACTTCGAGAAGGTGCAGTTCCCAGCCTTACTTAACTTAGGTAATATGGACATTGATTTTTGTCCCAGTAGTAAACGATAGGCTTGAAAAGAGAGCAGTAAGGAAATCTGCTCTAGAACATTTAAATACTCTCAGTTAAAAAAAAAAAAAAAAAAAAAAATATGCAAAATAGTTGAAGCTTGTGAGATCCCAGTTGGTGAATGTTCTTATTCAGGTGAACATTTGGGAGGGAAAAAAATATAATGTTAACGATTCTTCTGGTAATAGTTCAAACTTATCTGAGGATAATTTTGAGTGCAAAAATTGTTTAATAAACAAAGAAACCATTAATAAATTATTAAATGAAGTTACTTCTTTGAAAAATTATTTAATAAACGAGAAAACTAATCGTAGAGCATGTGAAAAAAAATTAAAAGAATGTCAAGGTCAAAATCGAAAAAAGGTCTTATCAAAAATTATGTAAATAAACATAACTAAATGTGTCAAAACAGTTGTCACACTTTTTTTTAAAAAACGCTTCAAAAATATTTTAAAATAATCACATAATAGTTATTTCAAGTAACAAAAAAATAGTCAAGTGGAATAGTGATGATATTTCTAGAAGTATCGTTTTAAGGGCTATTTGTCAAAAATCTTATGACTTTTTAAGAGAAAAAATAGGACTACCATTTCCCTTGCCTACTACTTCGAAAAAGTGGATCTCAAAGATTAAATTAATGTATTCAAGGGATTCTACACAATGTATTGAGTTTAATGTCTAAAAACAATGAAAACCTAACGTCATTGGAAAAGACGTGTGTTTTGAGCTTTGATGAAATACATATAGACAGTAGAATCAGTTATCATGCTGCTATAAATTTAAACCTAGAATAATAAAATAATTTATGACAAAAATAAAAAATAAAACATAATTTTAAGTTAAACTTCTAGATTAAATTAAATTGCACAGTGTCAATTAAAATTAAAATAGTTCAATTGTTTAAATTTAACTATTAAATTAACTATTCCCTAAGGCCTATTGAAGGAAAATTTCTATAAAGCGTTTTATTAAAAAAATATATTTTATGTCAGCAGTAATTATTATGTCAATGTGCGTATCTGCATATAAGCTACTCATTATGTGTAAGTTTTATGTGTTTTATTTTATAAGTATTAAACATGTTTTATTAAATTGCAGTATGACATTCAAGTTTTAGTGGTATATTGTAATAAATACAATTATTTTCAATAATGTGACACATTTTGTTCAATTTCGTATTTAGTTTTCAGAAATGTTTCGGAGAATCAAATTAAAAGTATGCTAACATTAGTACACTAAAACGGTTTATTACCCACAAATTAGTTAGTTTTATTATAACTCTGTCTTCTTCTTACATCTTTGTTTACAGTCTGCTTATTGATTTGTGTAGTGTCAATACTAAAACTAAAGAAGAGCGCATCATAAAAATGTTACAGCTTTGCTAAGAAATTGAAATTATTGTAGCAGAAAATACTTATGAGAAGCGATGGGAATGGAGCAGGCGTTACAACCTTGACGTCATCACAGTGGCAGTGACAGGAACGCTTTCCGTGGCGGACTGGTCTAGCCCTTGTAGTCTATAGCCCTGACATATAATGTCCATGGCCAAACTTTACAAACGATGTTTAAGACACAAAAGACCAACAAGGTTCTAAATATAATTAAACTGTCCATAACTTTTTGTGTTTCAGGAAAAATTTAATTTACAAACTTCATAACAGAATTCATAATTTAAATATCTTATTTAACTACTGTCATTATCAAAATTATATTTTTTAATTCAGGTTTTCTGAGCGCCGAAGACGATGTTCTGCCAGGGAACTACGGTATGAAAGACCAGACTGAAGCCTTGAAATGGATACAGAGTAACATTAATGCATTTGGTGGCAACAAAGACTCTGTGACAATATTTGGTAACAGTGCTGGTGGAGGCAGTGTTCATCTACATACGTTCTCTCCGCTTAGCAAAGGTATCCATTTTATTTTCCCAATTCTATGATTATAATTATTTTATATAAATATAAGCTAAACCGGCTCCACACATGTGAATTAATACGCAAAGTGTCCAGTCAAAAGAGTACAAACCTTGTACACAAAAGTTTTGCACAGAGCTGAAAATTAGTACTGGCCTTCAAATCATTATTTCAAATGAAACGTTAAACATTTCTATTGATTTGTACTAAAAGTTTAGTTCAAAGTCAAGGTGTGCTTTTGAAAAATATCTTTTATTAGGTATTATAGTAAAAATAGTTATCTTACACTTTGTAGATAATGCGATTTTATACAAAAGCTGGATTTATCTTTTTCATGATCTTTGGCGAGATATCCACTTTAAGTACTGAGATATACTCATATATGGTAGGTTTATGACATCGGTAGAATGTCAACAATCAAGATATAGGTTTGTGTATTTATATTCACACACTAGCTGGGTGCCCGTGCTTCGCTACGGGTTAAGTTCGATAACAAAAAATATAAATTTCAATATGCTATTTACACTATGAACTACTTTCTTAGCTTAAGTGTATAAAATATACATCATTTAGTTTTATTAACCCCTGTCGAAGGACAGCATTTTATATGCTTATTTAAAGAACTTCCTTTCTAACGCTTTTTACTTTTAATAACCTTAAACGCAAAATATTTTAAAACCCCGTCTTATTGCACATTTAGAGCATAAGGGGGACCACTATGTTAAGTCTCAAGTTAATATGTTTTGTCGTTTGTAAGAAATAGTGATGAATAGTGAGTCACTGGCATTTGGCTTTTATTTTTATATCTAACGTTTTTTACTTTTTAATATCCTTAAACGCAAAATATTTTAAAATCCCGTCTTATTGCACATCTAGAGTATAAGGGGAACCACTATGTTAAGTCTCAAGTTAATATGTTTTGTCGTTTTTGAGATGTAGTGATCATCAGTGAGTCAGTAGTACTTTGATTTTATATATATAGATTGTGTTAGCTCCAGTTTTAAGAATCTATCATCGGAAAAAATTGAAGATACACTGGTGTAATTTGTGGAAGTTGTTTATGACCCTAATCTATTATAAAAAGTACAATAATTCCTAGAATACAAACAATTTTTAATTATAAATAAATATTTCTTACAGATATTTACTTATAAAGAAGAAGACCAATTTCATTATTTGAAATCAGAAAACATTGATTCAATAGATTAGAGTTTTATGCAAATTAACAGTTGTATGCAAATGTGGAGGAAATGAATAATAAGATCGCAACTAATAAAAAACATTATGGATTAAAGCAATATTCTAGACTTTCTTATTACTGCAATAGCTATCCGTCAGCCTTCCCAAAGTAGACTCCACTGCAATGACTGCTATGAAGTTACTAGAGACTTCAACGGTATTGTATACCATTAAATTGAGGATGTTGTACCTTCCCACCACCACTTCAACCGCCCCAAAGACCACTGCGTATGTTGAAGTACGATACTTTCCATTCAGGCAAGTCCTGATCCTCTGTAAATATGTTTTCATAATGTGATATAAATCCACAGGCTTGTTCCACGCTGCTATCTCGCAGAGCGGTACAGCTCTATGTCAGTGGGTAACACACCCTCCCGGTAGCTACAGGAAATTGGCATTCAGAGTCGCCAAGGAATTTGGATGTCCTACGTACAATACCGAATACCTGGCAGATTGTTTGAGAGTAGTTCCAGCCAACGATATTTCTTCGTTAACATATAAATACTTGGTAAGTAGTGTTATGGTTCATGATCAAAATTCATGGCAAAGTACTACCCGAGTGCTTCTAGCAATTGGCATGGTGTTTTAAACCTGTTTTAGACGCTTTTAAATCAGCCGTAGCTAGTAGCAAGTTTACCTACACAGGCTACTCACAGTACCTTTAAATATTCCATATATCTCAACTAAATAAGCAACACTGGTCAATACACATCAGATAAAGAGTATATATTCAGTAGTTTAAGGTCAGATAAATATTTTAAAACCATGTTATGCCTCAGGTTGTGTTGTACTCTGTCTTGTCTTTGTTAGTTTGTTTTTTAATTATGTTAGCTGTGTCCCATTATGATCTTGATACCTAACTAATATTATATGACATGGCATGAAGTAAATAGACTCACACGTTTTCAAAATGTAGGAAGTTTGGTAGGAATGGTGTCTAGGAAAAAAGAAAATTATGTGGTCAAGGAAGTATGTTTGTATGATGATGGCTGAAAAGATTACAGGTGATGCAGAGGCAAGTGGTTTGGGGTAAGTTTATGTAATTTTAAAATATTTTTTATGTATATAGTGGTGAGAAAGTAAAGTGAACAGTGCTAGTCATTCAAGCAGGAATTGAGTATTGTAAGTTTTCCTTTTAACAATTTATAAAACCGAAGTATGCAGGTCTTCAATTTAATAATTGCATTCCCTAGACTAGAAGATATCTAATAAACATCTAATAAATGCAGAAAGTAGATATCTAATAAACATACAAAATTCACATTGATCAATGATGTTACATCCATTGTATATCTATTAGACATCTTTTATAGATATCTACAAACATCTTGTAGATGATGTATCTATATCTAATGTAAACATCTATTAGATGTATATTTACCAGTAATTACCAGTAAAGACCCCCAATTGACTCCCAAATTTTTTCAAATTTTGGGGTATATTCACTTTGACACCATTTTTGAATTTCTCATCAAAACTTAGGATAGGAATGTCTGATAAAGTGAGGGGGTTATTATTAAGGTGAAGGAGCTAGGTGGAAAAAACGCCCATTTACATAATGCACTTTATCTCATGAATGCCAAGTCGTAGAGACGTGATATAGATATCGTTGGATAGGCAACATAAGGGCTATAAAATATCGAAAGGAGAAATTTTGTAACCTCCACCTAGTAATGAAAATTTGTATTAAAATTTTCAAATTCGTTATAACTCACAGGAAAAATTTTTCCTAGAAAATTGGCATGGTGGGTTGTTTAGAGGATCATTAGATCAACATTTCGTCAGAACATATTAGTCACCTAAAACGCCATCTAATGGGTGATTCTAAATTATAATTCTAAATTATAATTGAGTCATATAAACAAAATATGGTCTTACTGGCCCGTCGGCGTCCCACTTGTTAATTGACATTTGAACGTCTATATCATATATAAAAGTCTAAGATTTATATATCTTTTAGATATCTTAGATATTTGGTAAGGATATCTAATGGATATTTTCTACATATATTTGTGCTATCTGGGCTGATTAGTTGAATTTTATTATAATATTTTCAAACAAACCTTGTACCATAGTATATTTATGGAAAATTGAACTAGATATTTATTTATTCAAATTATAAATAATTGGGTTTTGAGACATGTAAAATATTTAGCAATATGTCCCTCATGGATCTAAGTCAAAATTCAACTTTTCTCTTGAAGTGCCATAGAAATGAATTAAATAGTACTTATACAGTGTCAGTAAAAAAGGGAACTTTACAGGATCAAATTGTATTAATTGAAATACATCAAAAATGTTCAGTAACTTTTATTCAAATTCGGCTGGAGTTAAGTCGCAATCCGCCATTTTGTTTTTTACAAAAACTTACTGTAACTCCAGAAATAGATGAGACAACGAGTTCAAATTTGGAAAAAACATTTTGCATGTTACAATTTACAAGTGTAAAAAACACAAAGAATTTATTTTTATAGTTTTCAAAATGGCGGCCGTTACAGATGTTTAACGTGGAATATCTTGAAAACCATTAACTTTATCAAAAAAATTACAAGAGACAAAATATTTTATTTGTTTAACGACAGACAAAATGCTTTTTTTTGTTGTTTCTTTAGGGCAAGGGATAACCCAGTTGTTGACAAAAAACTAAAAAAACAGAATTTCTTTGTAATTGTCTACAATAACCAGTGTTAGCCTAAAACCATATTTTTTTAAATGTTAACCATAGTTTTAATTTCAAGATGTTAGCCCACGGATTGGAAAATTTTATCAATAAATTAAATAGGTACAATACCTGCTTTTTTGTCTTATCCAATCCTGAAATCACTATGTGATTACTGCGGTTTCGGGTAACCTATGGGAAAAGAAGTGAGAGGGTGCGCCACCGTGCATAAACCATATACGTTCACTGGTAACTAGGGGCACATCTTGCAAGAAATTGTTTAAGTCGTGTTGAAGGAAGTGTAAATTGTTATAATTTCCGTTTAATCTTGGAGGTAAAAATACAGGCCCATTGAAACTATCCCCTACAATACCTGAACAAACATTAACAGAGAAGTTCTGCTGATTCCTGGATTGAACAATTACATGGGGGATTCTTTTCTGCCAAGTGGTTATGATAATTTAAAATACCATGTTTATTGAATCCAGCCTTATCTTCAAAAAGTACAGAAAAAATATTTGTAGCACATTTATTTAATAACTCTTCACAAATAGCTTGTCTGTTTAGATAGTCATGTTCTAAAAGAGTCTGGACTCGTTTTACATACGGAAACAGTTCTTGACTTTTTTAAATCCTCCAAACCGATGAACGGCCAATACCTACAGCAGATGATATTCTTCAAGTACTAGTGGAAGGATCTTTTTCGACAGCTGCCAAAACACGTTCTTCCACACCTAATGTTCTTGTTGTTCGAGTCCAAGCCAATCGCAAAGGAGAAAAATTCTCTGAGACGCGCGTGCACATTTTACATACATCATTTCGAAAGTCTCCGGTATGTAAACGTTCCGAGTACAAACGATGAGACCATAAATGCATATTGGATAGTTCCACATTTGAAAATTCCACTGTCATTAAAAAAAAAAAAAACACAAACGCAAGAACGGTAATTTGATAACTTATTGCTACCCACAAATGTTATTCTTACGTATCACAAATAATTTGTTTTTTGTTTATAAAACGAACAACAATGAAATTGCATCACAGGTGATTAAAATAAAATCAGCTGATTGCTGACTTATTTAATGTAAGCTGATATTCGTCGCTGTAGTAACCACTGAAGTGGTATTAATTATCTTTATTAAAGCGTGTTATCAGTCGCCATTTTGAAATGGTTAAAAGCCACATTAAAATTGTTAATGCATTTCAGAGCAATGGATTTTATCTTATTTATTAAAACAGTTCATATTAAAAAAATATGGTTTTAGGCTAATTTTGGTTGTTGTGTACAGTTATTAAGAAATTATGTTTTTAGTTTTTTGTCGATAGCGCGCTTATTCTTTGTCCTACAGAAACGACAAAAAAAACATTTTGTCTCTCGTTAAAGAAGAAAAATATTTTGTCTCTTGTAATTTTTTTGATTAAGGTGACAGTTATAAGATATTACAAGTTAAACATCTGTAATGGCCGCAATTTTTAGAATTATAAAAATAAATTCTTTGTGTTTTTTACACTTGTAAATCGTAACATACAAACAAAATACTTATTCCAAATTTGAACTCGATATCTCATCTATTTCTGGAGTTACAGTGCGTTTTTGTAAAAAAAATGGCTGATTGCGACTAAACTGAGCCGAATTCGAAAACAACTTACTGATATTTTTTATTTATTTCAATCGTGTATAGCCCACTAAAGTTTTTAGGAGCACCTGAACTTGGTCTTAAGAAATAACCCGAGAGTGGTAAAATATTTACATCGAACTGGTTGTTCTCATTATCGAATTATGCACTCACATGTTATTGAAGTGCCATAACTAATTTTGTACTCTTTCTGTCCAGGAATTCGATCTGGATCCTACTATTATGTTCCCTCCTGCCATTGAAAGCAACCATTATGGCGCGTTTCTAACACGAGATCCATGGACATCTACATCCTCCGTTCCTTGGATGGTAGGCATGGTATCCGAAGAAGGCTGCATAAGGACAGGTCGTAAGTTGAATTGTATACTGTGTGTCAGGAGGAACGGACAATATTTCAGGAACTGATTATAGAGTTAAAAATTTTAAAAATTGTTCCTATGAACATAGGTCCGGAAAAATTTTGTTTTCCAGATATCCACCATTTTGTTTTTTTTACAAAATAATTCATATTTAGAGAAAGTTTGACCGATTAAGTTCAAACTTGGCAAGAAGTTTAACCTAACAATGATCTATCTTAAGAAGAATATGCGGTTATATTCAATCATGCATTTCAAAATGGCGCCTGTTTGAAATTTCCAAACCTAAATTACTCAAAAACCGTACATTTCAACAAAAAAATGTCAATACACCTTGATTGTTGCATTATGATTCCCTATCGGATGGTATAACTGTAAAAACAATCGGACGAAAGGTAATAACAGCATTTATGTACATACAATATTGTTGTGTTTACCGGTAGGCCTATTGTGTTGATATAGGATGCCGGGTTGAACAAACCAATTAATTATTACACATAATTTAACTAATATCCTTTCATTTGATTATTTCAACAGTTTCACCATCCGATAGTGAATTAAAACGGCTACAAAAAAGGTGTCTTACAATTTTTTTTAAAACGTAGGGTTTTTGAGTAATTTAGGTTTGGAATTTTCAAACAGCCGCCATTTTGATACGCATGATTGGATATAATTCCTTAATTTTTTTTTTTAATATAGACCATTTTGAGGTTAAACTTCATGCCAAGTTGGAACTCAATCGGTCAAAAATTTCGCTAGATATCAATTATTTTGTAAAAAGAACAAAATAGCGGTTGTCTGTAAAACGAAGCTTTTCCGGACCTATGTTCATAATATGAAGAATTTTTCTTATTTTTTATCTTTGTAGTTTTTGTTTCTGAAGTATTATTCGTTCCTCATGAAACATCCTGTGTAAGGTATCTGGGTTAACTTAATGGTCATCTCTGTTTCTAGTTAAGATAAAAGGACACAACAAACTGTGTTGGATATTTTTTGACCTGAGCTGTCTTCAGGGCACCAACATTCAGATCTTACTATAAAAGTTGTCCCAAAATCGATAAACATAGTAATTTAAAGAAGTTTTAAGTAATTAGGTACATGTATTGTATGTTTAATTTGATTCACAATCGAATTGTTAATTGCCAACTATAGCCCAGGGAGAATATTTAAATAGTTGGAAAATCCATACTACAACTTTGTTCATTGTTGTGCTATTCTCTTTATAAATTGTTGACGGTTTAGTAAAAAAAAAAAAAAAAACTAAGGACAGTTTTTTATTTATATCAGTTCATTTTAGAGAATAATATTTTTTTAAACTAATTGCATTAAATTAAAATTGCAAATATCATTAAACCACATTGTTTTTGTAATAAACATGTAGACGTACCTTTAAACATTTAACTAAACTCTCCAAACTCCGTGGTAAATTTTGTTTTAATAATTTGGCAGTGTCGGTCTGTCCTGGTTGGCTGGTCGGAGTTCACCGACGGCCCGAGCCCAGAAGGTATCTAAAGGTCTCTCTCATGACCCTTCAGAAAATAAAATTGTAGAGTTCAATATTAGCTACTCACAGCAGACAGAGTTGTTTTGAGGGTATTTTTTGACTTAGGTAAAATGGCTCTAAATTGCATTGGCAACACCGATCGCGGCATGCACTCAACAGCAAATCAACAAGTATTTGCAAAACGGGCAAAAAAATGAAGCTATAGAGAGCAATGTTTATCCTGTGGATTTACTCTTTTGTACCATCTTTCCTCTCACTCTGGACTTTCTAACAATTTTTATGTTCTGTTTATAAACCTGTGTTGACTAACATGCACACAAGTCTTAAGTAAAAACATTTTTTTCTAAGTTGAAAATAGTTTTAAAAAGTACGAAATTCCTTGTCCCAACCTTTATAGACTAATTTAATGATAATGAATTGCGAGAATGATTTGTTTAAAAACTTGGATACAAATGAAGTAATTGATTGAATCACCTTAACCAGTTACGAACTCGGGCAAAAACTGGTGGTTTAAATTTATAAAGTGCTCAAATTCTTTTAGAATATGGCCCGATTGATTTTAACCGATGGCCCGAATTCTCCCCAGACCGGCACTGAATACGTGTTCAAAGCTTCCCACTGAGTTAGTTTGAATCTCACAGACACTAAAAAGCACATTAAGTTATATTGAAATTAAGTTTTAACCAATAATTTCTTTCTTTACAAGGTATAATACTTGATAAAGTTTTTTTAACAATATACATTATTTAAAATAAAATGAGAATATTAAATAATATCATCAAGGTTGAATTTAAACATTTTAAGCACCCCGATAGTGATATGAAATTGATGGACCAGAATTGGCTCACAAATAGAATTCGATCATCAGGAAGCATATGTACCAATTTCCAATTGTATTTATTTTTACGTTAGACAGGTGAATCATAATTTGTATATTAATATATTAAGTACACACATTTTCAGAGTAAAGGTATTTACATCGTTTTGAGAAAAATTTGTCTACACTGGCCAGTTACTTGAATATTTTATGCAAAGACATTCAATATTAAATATTTTGAATGGGTGCAGTTTTGAAAATATATGAAATAATTCGAGTCAACTGTGGCATAAAACATCTGATTACCAAATTTGAACTTCATGTATTATCTGTTTTATTATAAGTTGTTATTTTTGGCAAAAACACAAACGGACGATGGGTGAGAAGCTAAGCATGTTTTGTTTTTATTAACATTATTCTTTATTTAGACCCAGAGAAACAGGTTTTTACCATTTTCCCTTTCATCACACTTTATTTAAACGTTTTTATTGCAGCTTTGATACATGGCAAAGCAGAAGCAAAAGTTGCTAAATTGAATGCCTTGTATAAAAGACTCCTGCCAGCGTCTATCATGGTCATCGATGTATAAACACACTACATCGATGATCATGGTAGACCTGACAGCAAAGGACCCAGTTGATATAGCCAACAGAGTGAAGAAGTATTATTTTGGTAATGGTGACATCAGTCTGAACGCATTACCTCAGATCATAAAAGTAAGTGAAACTGGGATAGAATTCAAGTTGGGTTACTAATTTCTGAATGATTAAGATTGTGGGAGTGGGAGAGAATATACACAGCTGTCTACTGTTGTGTAATAATTTTTATCAACTCTTGGATAAACGTTTTGCATGAACAAACTAATCAATAAAACTCAATATACCACACGAGTACGTTGAAAAACAATGACTGATTTACAAAAACTAATATATCATGTGTTTTTACAAACCTCATCAGCATCGGTTGTTCATGAGCACTGTGCTTGTAAAGACATCTGTCTCGCATAGCTTCTCCTCCTGGCAGCAAAATGTCAATATGCTTAAAAAATAAAAATGTCAAGCAATTTTTTTGTATTATCGTAATTACAATTTAAATCATGTTTTAAGTGTTAATTTACAGTTGCAAATGCTACAACGTAATAATTAATTATTGTAACTGAAATCTTGCTTCGTTTTTAATTACTTTGTTTGCTAAAATGTTTTTTACACACGTGTTGAAAAACTTTGAAGTTTAAAACCAAAATATATCTTAATTTTGAATTTTGAAGTATTAATAAAGTTTTTCTGTGGGTTCCCCAGTCTTCCTTGAAATGTATTGTACCTTCATGATCTTTATTAATGGAAAGATAACATTTTTAATTGGATAAAGTGGTGAGATGTTTGGGTGAATTTGCTCATAGAGCCTTGAGGGTGAAAGGACACCTTTGAACTTGGGAATGGTTTCTCATTTTAAAATGGACAAAGTCAGATACTGCATATAGTATTACAATATTCTGTAACATTTTAATTAAATGATTTACCTACCTAAGCCATTAATATTCTGCCCAAACAGTTGCGCCAATGTTTTAGTTCTTTTAAAAGATATGTAGTAATTATAAACTGGACCTTTCTGCCTCCCAACAGCTTCGGAGGTGCAGTAGGTGAACCAGGAATCAGTGTACATCTGGAATAGAAAGATCAGTATAAATTATAAAATTGTTTCATAACCGAATCAGGAAAATAATCAAATTTAAGTGAATAATCATTGTTCATAGACGTAAGCACCAAATTTGAAAGACTTGATCATGTTAATAAAATCAGCACAAAGGCACCCGCTTCATTTTCTAATGGCGGAACGTTTTAATTAAAAATTGGAAAATTTTTGTCAGACACTCATCAAAATAGAATTACAATTTTATTACAATTTTTTAAGGCTGGACAAAATTCAAAAACTGGATATAGACTTAAAAAATTGTCTAAACTTTTATGGAACTGGTAACTAGGCCACCTAAATTTTATTTTATAAATAGGTAGGCCCTACCGGTACTTTGAACTTTTCAACACTGCCCAAAATATGGAAGTTCGAGGATAGGCCGAAAAAATTTTTTTCAATTAGGATGAGAAGATATACTCAGAATTTTTTAGCTGTTTTAGCGATGAAATTGTTAGTAGACATTTTGAAACTGAAAGGATTCTGTAAGGATAATCTTGTTTAACGTATTATATTGAAACTGTATATTTTTTGAGACACTCTAAATGTGTACTAGTGAAAGTATACCTTTCAAAATCAGTAGAAGTTATATTTTACTTTGTACTTTTTCTAAAATTTTTATACTATAGGCTTCAAATTTCTAAATAGCATTTTTTAAGAGCATAAAGTAGATTTTCATCACACAAGAGAATTTTTCGAAAGTAACGGATACTCTATACATTTAAATTACATGCACAGTTTTTCCTTCAGTTTTTTAAATTATACAGTTTACATTGAAATTACATGCACAGTTTTTCCTTCAGTTTTTTTAACTTATACAGTTTACATTGAAATTACATGCACAGTTTTTCCTTCAGTTGTTTAAACTTATACAGTTTACATTGAAATTATATGCACAGTTTTTCCTTCAGTTTTTTTAAACTTATACAGTTTACATTGAAATTACATGCACAGTTTTTCCTTCAGTTTTTAAACTTAAATGTTAAGAAGCGCACGTCTTATGGACTCAATTCTAACAGATTTTACAAACTTGGCGCCCTAAAGATTTGTAGTTGGGCGCAACTCCGAGAGGAAGCGCTGGCAAACCATTTAGCGTGCGGTGGAGAGCGAGAGAGTGTTTCTCCCCTCTCCCTCTCACTCGGTCTACGATTGGCTAGTCGGACTAAAGAAACGAATTTATGTGTTCAAGAGAGATTTTCAAACTTATCTTTGTTGTACATAGAGAAGAAAATACTCAGAGAACATATTGGAACTGACGATATTGAAGAAAAGTTCGCTATGAAGAACAGAAAGTTACAGTTGATATAGAAATTTTTATACTTTGACTATTTATTAATATTTCAAAGGAAGTTCATAATAAAAGTAAATATTTAAATTTAAAATGCATCCCTTTTGCTAAATACAATAAGTATTTGTTCTTGAGTTTTCATTTTTGTCTTCTCTTTCCACCTTTAAATTTAAGAGTAATCCTATACAGTATTGTTAAACTATGTATGTTTTTTATTTTAAGAAAGGTGCAACTACTTAATCAATGTAGGAGATTTTTTTGTAATCGAAAAAAGGTACTGCGTGCTTAACGTAAAAAAACAAATATCTATTACTATAAATTTTTCTCAGATTCTTCTTATTTATTAGTGACAATAATGTATAATATTAGAGTTACAAAGATTGGTAGTTTAATATGTTTTTTTAATGTTAATTTATTTATGAAGTGATGTAGTAATTTGATAAGTAATTACAATTTTATTCTAACTTTATCACTTGACTGATATATATTTCATTTGCTTTGAATATTTACACTTTTGTATTCTCTTTTCCTATTTATTGTGTCTGTGTAAGCAAAATTTTTAAAGGTAAATTATTTACTAAATGTTAGTATTTTATTCTTAAAATGCTTTTCATGATATTTTTCAAACAATATGTAAGCAATACTTGAGATAATTTTTAAGGTAAAAGAAACATCATCGATAATTTGTACAAACTGTGATTTAGACGAGACGGGTTTATTTATAAGTCCACGAAAGAAAGAAATGTAAGGCGTTTTCTTTATTGTTAAATTAAGATTGGTTGAAGGATGGTCGTATGATTTTGTGCGAGGTCAAGAGCGAGAGAGCGCGAGATACAATGTTTTCTTCCCCTATTTTTCTGGTATGTAACGACCATACAGAGCGAGAGCGACTGAATATGAAAGAAAGAGACGGAAAATGAAGCAGAGCTATTTTAGTCAAATGAGAAATTTTGAGACGGCAGGCAATGAATATTTAGGCGTTTAATATTAATTGCTGTATATTCCGTTGAAGTTGTAGGTGGTGTGTATTGGAGCATTTTGTTAGTTATTGTTTATGATGAGTACTAAAAAAAGTGGAGGGAAAAAGTGTTCTTACATTAATTGTCAGAATTCATCAACCAATGCAGATGTACCTTTTTTCCATTTTCCAGTGAGCGATAAAGAAAGGTAAAAGATAGTGGTTAGATCTAAATAGTTAATTTTTGTTAAAGTGACTGCAAATAACGTATAAACAAATAAAACATTGTTATGGTAATTATTAAGTGGTTCTAGTAATATAATAATTGAAGAGAAGTTTACAATTTGTACAAAATTTGTACAGTCCAGTTCTATGATTTGTTCTCTACAATTTGGTACAAATAAATTTGATTTTTAATAAAGTATATAATATTCGTAATTCCATTTTCAAAATAGCCTGCTTTAGTAGCGTTTCTTGACGCAGGAACATAAAAACATGTCTTTCTGAAATGTTTTTGAAATTGATATGTATTTTTATGCACTATATTTAGAACTAAATTACAAAACTTTTGTTTATCTTGAAATAAATTATAAACAATATTTTACTGTGTTATATAACTTTATTTACATAATTTTTGGTGAAATTTGTCTGACGTTTAGACAATTTCTTTCATTCTAGAATTTCTGAGACCAAAATAAAAGGATACATAACATTTTCAAGTATACAGTTCAATTCTATGTTTTATTCTCTACAATTTGGTATAATATAAATTAATTTTGAGGTAAAAAATACATCGGCCTACTCATTTTCAAAATAGGCCTGTTTTAGTAGCGTTTCTTGTCGCAGGAACATAAAAACATGTATTTTCTGAAAAAAAGTTTTGAATTTGATAATTATGTTTATACTTTTCTATTTATAACTAAATTTGTATATTTTGAAAAATTACAAACAAATTTTATCTGCTTTTTATATTGGAATAAAGTTGAATATTTTTCTTCCGTTAGGGCCTATTGAAAATTTTTTTTATCTTGAGCCAATAACTTTTGTAATTTTACATCAATCAATTTTTTAGTTGCTAATATTAATTTTCTGAACCTTTTTCTATATAAAAAAAGCTGTGGAACACTTTTGAATTGGGTTAGAATTACTATTTTTTACGAGTTTTTGAAAATATGCTTGCAAGTGGCCAAAACTCCAAAAAATTTAATACCACCGGTTAGAGGGAGTTTGTTCTACGTCAATCCACTGCAGAGATGCTAAACATCAATGCTAAACATCGATGCAAACAACAATGCTAAACACAGTACGTTGTTCAATCTTGCTTATTTCTGAACATATATTGATGAAACTTGGTAATAACTTCATTAGTCCAGATTATATTGTTATTTGCTTAAACCTAAGTATTTTAAGCCCTCATGACAGCAAACCTACGTACTCATAGCACATGTAATTTTATGGCGAATAAATAACATTATACATCTCCCTTATTAATGAACATACGTTGATAACACTTGGTGTAAGGCTTGTAATCATTAAATGCTTGTAATCAATTGATATTTTGATCAAAATTAAAACATTTTGTGAACCCAGTTGCAGCAATCCTATATAGGTTCTCATTTCTAATGTTATTATTATGAGAAATAATTCAAATGCTATCTTGCTTATTTAAAAATATAATATTATGATAAAACTTGTTAAGTGGCTTCATCAATATTATACAAGCATTGGATATTTCCAATCCCAAATATACAAGCATTGGAAATTCTCCGAGTGCGCAGATTTGCTGCGACTGGGGTATTTTATTTTTAAAGTATTAATCTGATTTAATAAATCTAATAATAACATCTAA
>JAGFPH010004377.1:71238-86430 GCA_018207615.1 Philaenus spumarius | reverse complement strand
ACATATATTGATGAAACTTGGTAATAACTTCATTAGTCCAGATTATATTGTTATTTGCTTAAACCTAAGTATTTTAAGCCCTCATGACAGCAAACCTACGTACTCATAGCACATGTAATTTTATGGCGAATAAATAACATTATACATCTCCCTTATTAATGAACATACGTTGATAACACTTGGTGTAAGGCTTGTAATCATTAAATGCTTGTAATCAATTGATATTTTGATCAAAATTAAAACATTTTGTGAACCCAGTTGCAGCAATCCTATATAGGTTCTCATTTCTAATGTTATTATTATGAGAAATAATTCAAATGCTATCTTGCTTATTTAAAAATATAATATTATGATAAAACTTGTTAAGTGGCTTCATCAATATTATACAAGCATTGGATATTTCCAATCCCAAATATACAAGCATTGGAAATTCTCCGAGTGCGCAGATTTGCTGCGACTGGGGTATTTTATTTTTAAAGTATTAATCTGATTTAATAAATCTAATAATAACATCTAAAAATAAATCTGATTTAATAACATGGACAGTTTTTGGTAAATTATATTTAAAGCATATGCGTACAATACCTCAATGTACATATAAAAATACGAAGAGGTAGGTCATGCCAACAGTAATACACAAACAGTCAACACACAACAATAACTATACAAGGTCTAGATGCAATAATAATTCTGGTTTTATTCAGGTTAGATTCAGATATACTGATCACCTACCATTAGAAATATGTATTTTTTAGGTGCAACTTGTGGATTGTTAATTGTGGCCGAGATGATCTAACAGAATTAGAAGATAAGAAACTTAAACACAGAGTGGTGTGTTACATTTTAAAACTGAGGCCTTCTCAAACTCATCGAGAAAAAAATTGCTTCAAAACCATCCCAATGCCTTACCAATACCATATTTTGAAGTACAATTAGTCAAGTCCCCCGACTCATTACCTGTAGGTAGTGAAATTAATCATAATTCTGTGTCTACTCCAAAAAATGACCAAGGGAATACAGAAAATATACATAATATTTATATCACCGCATTGGTAAACAACAATGAAAATAAAGAAGCTTGTGAGCAAGAAACATTGCAACAATTTAATGCAGATTTCACATCGTTTACTCACACTCCGATTTCAGAATCAAACCAAACACCACTTCCTCTTTACGATCCAACACCCAGGAAGAGAAAACTGTTGAAATCGCTATCAAGGCAAAGAATTGTTCTTAACAGAGCTAGAAGCAAAATATGTTTCATGAGTAAAAGGAAGAAACGACACACTGAAAACGAATTGTTGGATATGCTTCCTCTTTATATTTCAGGTAATAAAACATGTTTTAAATTTTGACAAATGATAGCATCGGAAGCAAATACATTAAATAAATATTAAGCATATTTAAAATTTGTTTAACTACAAGGAATAGCATAATAATTTATTTTATTTTTAAAGTGATCGAGAACTAAGTCAATCATACTACATTTTCTTACTTAAAAAAAAATCAAAGTTTAATGATACACGTAAAGCTAATAAGAGCGTAGACTATTAAAAAAAAAGCGTAAGCAGCACTGCCGCATTACTTTAGCCGAATTCTTATCAGGGAATAAGTAAGCTTAAACCAAATAAATAGTTGTTTATTTTATTCATATTTCATATTGTTTTACCGTTACCGAAAAATGGCGCAGTTACCTTACACGGATAGTGAAACAATCATTTATTGGGAGCTTTCTAGGAATTTCTTTATTCCTTTACTTTTACTTTATTTTACTTTATAATTTCATTTTACTGTCTTATATTTATTGCAGTTATTGAATTAAATAGAACAATTAAACAGAAAAAAATTATAATTTTGGTTTAAGTTGGTCGGATTAGTCTTAAGATATGTTGCAATATTTGGTTTTTATTCCAGGAGAAACGCTGGTTTTTGTAAAAATGCAAATCAAACACCAACAGCATCGAGCGTGGAGTGAAGATGAAAAGAATATCGCTCTATCTCTTTATTACAAATCTCCAAGTGCTTACCGTTTTCTCCGAGATAGAGGTTTTAAGTTACCATGTTTAACTGTAATTAGAAAATGGATTAATGTATACAACGTGTCACCAGGATTTACTGATGAAGTAGTTTCTAAGCTATATAAGAAATCTGCTTCAATGACTGATGATGAGAAACAGTGTGTACTTGTCTTTGACGAGATGAGCATAAAAAAAGCTCTTGAATATGACCCAAAGCATGATTTAATAGAAGGGTTTGAAGATTTAGGGCCTCTAGGAAGAACATCAAACATCGCAAGTCATGCCCTTGTCTTTTTGTTACGAGGACTAAAATACCAATGGAAGTGTCCTTTTGCATATGTCACCTCTAGTAATGGTGTTAAATCGGAATCATTATCTCTAATGATAGACATGTGCTTGGAAAATGTTTTTAAAACCGGGCTACAAGTTCGTGCAGTTGTTTGCGACCAAGGACCGACAAATGCTTCCGCAATACGACTATTGGGTGTAAGTGAACAAAATCCACATATATTGTTTGGAGGTAAAAAAATTAATTTTCTGTATGACGTTCCACATGTATTCAAATGTATCAGAAATAATCTGCTCAATCACGACATTGAAGTTGATGATAAATTAGTTAGTTGGAGTGACATTCGAGCCTTTTATGAAATAGAGCGAAACAGCCCAAATGACTGTAGGGCTGCTCCAAAACTATCGGAACGACATATAAGGCCACAGAGTTTTCAAAAGATGAGTGTTAAATTAGCAACTCAGGTGTTTAGTGCTTCAGCTGCAAGAGGCATTCAGACTGCATGCAAAACGGGCACATTGAACAGTTCCACAGCTCTCGATACTGCAGCGTTCCTAATCAGATTAAATGATATATTTGACTGCCTTAACAGCAAATATTGTTATGACAGCAATCCCCTCAGAAGGCCACTATCGGATTCAAACACAAAGGCCGTAAAATGCCTAGAAGACGCAATACCGTTCGTCCATTCATGGAAGTTGACCGATGTAAAAAGAAATCCGCCTTGTTTCGGTGGACTTCTTCTGTGCATTAGGAGTGTTCTATCACTGTATGCTGTTCTAAAATCGGAGGGTAACAGCTATCTACTAACGGGAAGGCTTAATCAGGACCCAGTTGAAAATTTGTTCGGTGTCCTGCTACAAAGAGGGGGCTACAACAGCAATCCTTCAGCAAGGCAGTTTAGAAGGAATTTACAACATGCGATGTCAATACGCCTTATGAACCCTCCTGGCTCGGCAAACTGTGAACCGGACTGCGACATTAACCTTGATATACAAGAACGACTAAGTGGAGATTCAACAAATGAAACCTTGGATGAAATTCATCAAGCAGACGACCTAACCGATTGTACTCTTCAGACTGAATCTGAACTGTACCCCCCATTTCAAAATCTAGGTAAGAAGTAAATAATTAATTATTATATGATTTCGGTATATTGTTATACGTCTACTAATCCTGTTTTTTTTTAGGGTCAAGATAAATATATTTTACTATAAAGTATAACTAACCTTGAAATATGAATAACAACAAACATTTACTATCACATGCTTACATATTTTTTAAAGAGACTTTTACAGCTGATTAAAAACACATTAGACATTTAAATCAGCTGTTTCATTGTAATCAGTAAAAATACTGTATGTTACAATATCTTATGAATTTAAAATTTATAAACCCATAGCTAGAAAATTTTTCAATTTTTTGTGAAGTTTTTTTATTTTTTATGTAAATAACAAAGGTTATATGCTCCTACAAAATGTAGACCTAACATAAAAATGTTGGGAAACTCATAAGAACATTTGAAAAAGCATAGGATACTTTTTCTTTTAGGTAAAATTGTTAAAGTGTACATTTTTTTGTAGATGAAATACCCCACATCACGTCACATTCTGATTATGATGCTCTCACTGATACGTCACCTATGGAAGACAACGTCATAATGTATATTGCTGGCTGGTTGGCAAAAAAAGCAAACGACAAATTCGATTGCAGTGATTGTACTAATACAATTCTACGGGCACGGACAGAAGACTCCTTAGAAGTACCCAAAGAAGACTTCCTAATTCGTATGAGGGCGTTCACGTGTCATACAGAAGAATTCGCGAAATTAAATTACCCTTCTGATGATTTTTTTAACATTGTACGGAGCCAAATACTGTTTTTTTCTAAATTTTTTAAAGTGCACGTTGCTGAAAAGAAACTACATTGCAGTCTTGTGCAAAAAATCAGGGAAGAGACTGAACGAGTTCATGAAGGTTGGTTTACTTCTCAGTGTACAGATCACCGTATTTACATGTTGTCAACCCTAGTGAAATGTAAATTGTACTACGCGGTTAAGTGGAAATCACAAGATCTAAGAGACAGGGCTCTTATAAATATATCCAAGCGACGAAATAGTGTGAAAGACAAAGAAGATAAATTGAACAAAAAGTTGAAGAATGTTCAACACGTGTAGTTAACTGCATAGGTGTAACCAGGACGACCATATGGGGGGGGGGATATATATAATAATAATTATAACACATTTTAGGCTTTCCAAAAGCACTTTAAACTGATATAGGTAGGTATACTATTTTTACTTCCAATTGTGATTCAGGCCTATTTTATAATAATTTGACCTGCTCTTAACTAGGCCTATAGCAATAAGTATTCATTCCCTATAGTTTATTATAGTGTAAAATATTTCAAGAGGGAGGAACAAAACTGTATTGTTGTATGTTATTAATTCACTATTCATAAAAATTTTGATGTTGATTGGTACTATGTTAAAGATTGACTAAAATCATAGTAAGAATTTTACTGGTTAAGAAAAACTTGTATCTTTTAATTTTAGTACAAGGTTAAAAAAGTTAGAAATATTTTTAATTAAAATTGTTTATTAAAATAAATTATAAACATAATAATCAAGAAAGTACTTTCAATAGTGGTAAAGTAGTCCAAAACTCACTAATAAACAGTAAACTTCAATTTTTAGTAATGCGATATATTTTAATTATTCAAAGTGTAAACAAACTGTGAACAATTTTTTTACAATTGGGGGGAGGGTTATGACCCTGGTTACGCCTATGGTTAACTGGCAGTATTTTTTTCGATTAAGTGTCCATAGAAAAAAACACATGTTTTTATTGTTAAATAGGACCTGTTATAAACTTAAAGAATAGGCTATTTGTTTGTATATTTTAATATGTATTTCAAAAATCTAGTGATCGCTCAATGGTCGAAATTTGACCATAATTCATTACAATTTTTAATTTGAATGTTATTAAGGTTATATTGTCAAAGACTAGACTATACCTGTATAATCACAGATTTCGCCAAGGCTACAAAGTTTTTGCCATCTTTTTCAAATTATATAACACTTAAATAAAAAACAAATTCAAAAAATGAAGATTGAATACTTTTTATATATTTTTTTATACAAATAAAAAACCAGCGATTAAATAAAATGTTGTCCATTGAACTTGACATACATATTTTTATAATTTAATAAGTGATTCAAAACTTCTGGGAAAACGATTTTTTTATACATTACGATGCATAAATTTAATGGTCTGCTCCAGTAAAAGAGAAAGCAATCGGCAACTCGCACGAGGATAGGCTTAACAATGTAGTTTCATGGAGCAGAGTGCTTTGACATTGACTCACTTCAAACAATTTTATAATTTTTTTTACCGTTTTATATAATTTTTATATTTGCGTGATGAGAAATAAACTAAAGATTCTGTATTAAATTTTGGATCCGGCTTGCGTTTTACTTTTTTGAATTTTATTTTAATTTTCTGAGGAACATAATTCCAACTTGGTATTTAAAAAATTGTCAATTGTATAACAAATGGAAGGTATTTAAAACAAACGTTTACATACATGGCTGATTGTAATTTAAAGATTATATTTTATTTATTTTTCAGAAATTGCAGTATAAACTAATTATATTTATAAACTGGACTGTCAATATGCGTGTAGCAATAAAACGAGAAACAAAACTATTAATTCATTATTTACAAAGTATTATAAACTCAATACAAATTTAATTTTCCATACACGAAATAGATATATTTACTGACAAAATATATTTGTAGCAATACAAAATATATTATTACTTAATTATTTACAAAGTTATATACGCAATTGCAAATTTAAATTTAAAAGAAAAATAGCCATATTTACAATATCAATTATAAAATAATTACAACAAATTGTGTTCCTGAAAATACCTATATAAGTTATATTTAGTTTCTAAACAAACAAAACGCGATTGTGTCTGGGATTGTATATAACGCAATAGCGAAAGTTTTTATTCCCTGTCCTTGTGTGAGTGGGGTAAACCCTTCGTTCAGCCAGCCGCACTCGGCAAGTAATCTAAATATAGTACAAATGAATTGCATTATCGTTATACCAATGAGAGGGGAGAAACACTATCTCGCGCTCTCTCGCTCTCCAACGCACGCTAAATGGTTTGCCAGCGCTTCCTCTCGGAGTTGCGCCCAACTACAAATCTTTAGGGCGCCAAGTTTGTAAAATCTGTTAGAATTGAGTCCATAAGACGTGCGTTTCTTAACATTTAAGTATTCATTGCTTTTACAGTACACATCCACACTCTAGTGGTGAAATAACCAACTGTTTGAGTTGTAATAGAAACTTGTTCCCATTGCAACCAGGAACGTCATGTGACGTGATTACTTCTTTGGGCAAAAACGTAGGAGCACGACGTGAATACTCTTTAAAGAGTTAATAATGTCTTTTCCACATTGGGGAAAACAATTCCTTACGCTAATTTGACCTTCAAATGATATTATGCAATTATTGTATGAAGTGACACATCAAAGTCTTTGTGTATCCTTGACTAAAAACTTTATGATTAATTCTGCATCACTGACGTAGTGGAGTCGATATCCTGAGGTATACTGGCATGAATACCTCTTTAACCCGTTACTTATGTCGACATCGATTTTGAAAATTTGTTATGGGAAATTTTGGTTGCGTAGGATGTGCACGATAATTGTTTACTGTTACGTTGGCACTACTGCGTGTGCTGACCGTGCGCCATTTCAGTGTCTCGTTTGGTTTGTTTGTATTGTCAGTTTTAGTAAGCGGCTCTCTAACTCATCATGTCACTGAATACAAAGTAAGTTTATTACAACCTTATAAATATTATTTTAATTGTCAAACACTTTACAATGTATAGATAAAGTATCAGTGAGATGTTTCTTTTATATTTTACATAGATATTATTGTTTTTTGTGTCTATTTTGTCGACATAAATATTGATATCGACAGTGGGCACGAGCGGTACCGGGTGATTTTCGTTGCAACAAATTGTGTTTTTTCAGGTTGACGGTCGCTGACATCCTCAGCATTTTAGAAGAAAGTGAAGACATTATTGATCCATTGTTTTATATAGAACCACCTGAAAATCCGGCTCTCTGATGATGACGATCCAACAGGCAACATAAACCATTTGTCCGGTAACCAGCTCAGAGCTGGTGGCGAGTTGATCGGGAAAAAAGTTACTGAAGATGGGTTTGTTGAAGTAAGAATCGGAGAAATAGGTGAAGGACAAAATTATGAAGAAGAAATGGAATGTGACGAAGCAATTAACGAAGATGAAAGTGTAGCAGGTAGTGTAAATAATATTTTTGAAGAACAGAATCAAATAAAGGATTATAAAGGCATGGCAGTGATAAATAGTAAAAAAAGTAAACAAAATAAAGATGTGAGAAAAAACAAGAAAATTAAAGTGCATAATTGGGAAGAAAAAGACATTGCAGATAGAACAGCTATAGAGTTTACTCGTCCAAATTTCTTGTCAAATGATTACTCCTCCAATAGAATTATTAGAATTTTTCTTAGATTCGGAGGTCATTGAGTAGATAGTTTATTGCACCAATCAATATGCTCTAGAAAATGGAAATATGCTCTTTTCTACTTCGGAAAACGAAATACGTCTGTTTTTTTCTATTCTATTTATCTCTGGATACAATAAAACGTGTACTGGGAAACGGCAGAGGACACACACCACGAGGCAGTTTCACGTGCAATGTCACGTAATCGATTCAAAGAACTTCTAAGATATATATTCATTTCAGTGAAAATTCGAACATTGATAAGGATGACAAGTTTTCCAAAGTTCGCACAGTTATGTGCATGTTGAACCAGCGATGGCTTAGGTACTTTCCAGGTGATGCTTATCTTTCCATCGATGAGTCTATGGTGCCATATTTTGGTAGACATGGGGCCAAACAGCACATCCGTGGTAAGCCTATCCGATTTGGCTATAAAGTTTGGACACTTGCTACAGGATTAGGCTACGCTATACAAGCGGAACCATATCAGGGCAAAGCAACTAATTCAGAACTCTGTGTGTGAGGCTCGGTTGTAATGGACCTAATCTCTGAACTCCCACCGTTACAAAATATTTTCTGTTTTTTGACAATTTCTTCACCTCTTTTAAATTATCAGAATCATTAAAAAATATCGGATACGACGGTACAGGCACAATAAGAAGAGATAGAGTTCATAAAGCCCCTCTTTGTGAAGAGAAAGATCTAAAAAAAGAAAAAAAGAGGAACTTTTCACCAAATCACCGACACAGACTCGAACATAACACTTGTCAGATACATGGACAACAGTGTTTTTACGTTAGCATCGACAGCAACAGGAGTTCAGCCCATGGGTAAAGCAAAGCATTGGTCTAGTAGCCAACAGAAATACATCTTAGTTCCACAGCCAAATTGTGTTAGTTGGTATAATTTGAATATGGGCGGGGTGGACAGATTAGATGAGAATGTTGCTACCTACCGTATAAATATTCGTAGCAAGAAGTGGTATTTGCCAATGATTGCATATATCTTAAATGTTAGTATGAATAATGCTTGGTTGTTGTATCGAATGACGCCTGAAGGGGTTGATGAAAAACTAGATCTGCTACAATTTATACGATACGTTGTCCGCACTTATTTGTGAACTTGTGCTATCCATCGGCCTTCTTCAGGAAGACCAAGCATGAAAGTATCCTGAAGGGTTTTGCCTGAAATTCGTTACAGTGGTAAAGACCATCATCTGGAAACAGTTGAGAAGCAAGTTCGCTGCGCGTTGCGTTCCAAGGCCACCAGAAAAAAAATGCAAGACATGCCAAGTTGGGTGCCATGTGCTTTGTGCGGAAGCCTTTCACACTCCCTAATCAACTAATACCTTTTTTGTGATGTAATTTTTCTTGTAATAGTAATATTTAACATTTGTTGTTGTATTAAAACATTTAATTAGTCAATACTATATTTTTTTGTCATTTCTACTACCTACTAATACCGCCCTACCGTTGATGCCCACTGTCGACGTGCTATATTTTGTTACAGTAAACATATTTGTCATATTTTATAGTATAACTCTAGTTAATAAGTGATAATAAAGTAAATATCAACCGGAAATTAAAAAATATTTAAAAAAATTAATTTGGGAAGTAACGGGTTAATGCTGTATCTTTTAAAATAAAAGTTATTTAATAAAAATAGCTTTACTTTTGTACCATTCTAACAATAACCCTGTACATTGTTAATAATTATTGGAAAGTATTGCACTAATTTTGTTGAAACGTTGGGTATAATATTTCTATATTTGGAGGAAATAGTAATGGTAGCTTGTCCATAAGAGATCTTAAGCGTACTTCAAGTATTTTACTTCTGTGAATTTATTAAAAACTAAATGTTTTGATTTGACATTAAAATATAAATGGGAAGAAAATTTTATAACTTGATGTGTTTTAACCAGTAAATAATAACCAGTATAGGTTGAGCTATAGGCTTTGATCGACATGAACACATTTTCTTAGATAGTGTGTGGTAGGGAGGTTTTCAGGATTGAATGGAACTTCATGCCAATGTAGTCCAAGGCAGTTTTGTTTACACATTTTTTTTTGTAACTAGTGATTTTAATATTGGATCATCAATAATTTGTTTCTACAAGGAAGAAATTAATTATTAGTTTTAGAGATAAGTTACTGTAAAAGTAATAAATAATAATATTAGAAAAAAATATTTAAAGTTATATTATTTTTTTAGTTGCAGTAAATTGAGTTTAAAAGAAAACTACAAAATAGTAAGTTCTTTGTTTTAATTTTAATTTATTAGTACTGTTACAAAAATAAGATTAGAAACAAGCGAGGTTATCATGTTTATACATTCTTGGCTGATACAGAGAGAAAGAGATTATAAGTGCAGTACTAAGAATATTTGAATTTTTATGTTAATCTTTATTTTTCTAAAACTTAATTGCTTGCACATTTTACAAGTTCAAATTTGAATTATCTTCACCGTAATAAAATGTAACTTCTTTAAGAACAAGTCTATTCTTGCATAGATAATATACTACGTAAACGGTTTTTAGGTTATGTTTAAGTTAATCCGAAGGCTCCGGTTTCTCTCTAAAGGGCAGCTCTTTCCAAAAGTCAAAACGTTCTTTCAGCGCATTGGCCTCCATCTCATATCCATCCTCTTTCATATGTAAATACTCTTTATCGTCTGTTGTTACTAGTTCCCATTTTATAAATGTATTTTGGTTTGGTGTTGGATCCCTGTAAAATAAAAAAGAGGATATAAATAGGATACTAAAATATATTTAAAAGTATGCAAACAATTTGAGAGCACATAAAAGAGTTCAAGATCCCTTTGTACTAAGAGACAAGTTGTAAACTTTGTATACTTTGGAAGTACGATTGCAATGAATGAACAACAGATGATGTTAAAAGTTATTTAAAAAAGCAAAAGGCCTTCATTTACTGTTGTTATAGTGTATGCAAACATCAAATTTTTCACACCACTTTTCTATTTTTTCTATCATTGCTCAGCTTTGTTTTGAAGAAGAATCATAACTATAGATAGACAGTGTTACTCAGAAGGCAGTGCTTGGAATTAAAACAACTATAAAAGTTTTATCAAAATTGCATAACCTGTTTTTTAGTAAAATAAACTAACTTTTTGTGATAGTATAGTATAGACTACCATCTCACCTGTAACGAGCGAAGTTAGTCCACATTTCTACCAGATTTTGAGAAAATACTTTTTCATCTTCCGTGTCTGTGCGGTTTGGTAAAAGTAAGTTCATAGGGAACAAATACATAAGTTCGTCACCGTGACTTGTTCCTGAAAACAAACAATACATCAACTGATGTAGTCAAGTTTTTCAGGAAGAATGTTAAGTTCCGTAGGGCTTAGATTTTGTCTTCTATTTTTTTAAATTAATATAATTGTTACATTCAGTTTAGCAATTATTTTAGAGTTATTGTTTGTTAAAATATTACACTGTTATGACCTATTAAATAATAGGGAAATACTATTAATGAATATGAGAACGTTAGAAAATGTTATAAATAGTAAAAGGGTATTGTGACACTTTAATAAACATTGTTTTTGTGTTCAAAAACATAATCTAAGTCCGTTTTTAATTCCTCTGTCAATTTTCAAGATATTGTCCTTTGATTAAGCTTTTTTAACTTGGAATGCAATTTAAAAGTTTGTAAGCATAAAAAGCAGTGAACCTTAAAATTAAAATTATGATCTATCAATGGATTAATACATTTCTTGAAAATGTAAATGGATATTAAAAACCAATTGAGGCAACGTTATGCTGTACTTACTTTGATAATTTAGTTGTTTTGTTGTACTTTGTTAAGCATTGTTTTCTGTGTTGGTTCTTGGATTCTAGATACACCGGTGTATAAAATACCTTAAAATCACCTCCTCGCCCATTCTATTTTTATGTGAACTTAAATACATCCAAATCCTTTTTGGAAATAGATCACCTTAAGTTTTTTTGTAATAAAGGGGGAACAAAAAAAAACATGACATTTTTAAAAATGAAATAACTCAATAACAAAACATAGTTTAATGTTACCAATCAAACCAAAATATTTGCATGATTTTGCCATTTCTACTTATAACAGATAATGTCCGTCAAGTGTCATCCTTCCACATCCACACAGGCCTCCCACCTCTTCTGCAAGCTCGCTGTAACCTTCCGCAACATTGACTGAGGAATTGCAGCGATCTCGTTCCTTATGTACTGCTTTAGTTCAGCAATATTCTGGGGCTTAGAAAAGAAGACTTTACTCTTTAGATAGCCTCATAGCCAACAGTCACAAGAGGTCAGGTCTGGGAATCGCATAGACCATGGAACATCACCGAACCGGGAAATCAAATAACCCGGAATCAGTTGACGTAAAACTGGCATTGACTCATTTGGTGCCTGTTGGAACCAAATACAGTTTGTTTCGATTAATAACTGACATAACTGTGGCATCAGAAAAATTCTGAGCATGGTTACATAGCTTTCTGCGTTAACAGTGGCAGGCAATCCCATATCGTTCTCAAAAAATGTAGGTTGATGATCTCAAACCGCGCCACTCCACACCAAACAGTCACACCATGTTTAATTACCAGATAAAATTTTTTTCAAAAAATCCGCATCTGAATAGTCCATATCAATTAACTCACCCACCGTTAACACCCGATTGTCTTTGTGTGTTCGGCAGTCAGCATTTTTGGAACCATTTGCAAAAAAATTCGTTGCATGTTCAAATGATCATGAAAGATACTGTGGGCACTGCCGTGTAATAAATTTAACTCAAATGCGATTTTGTCAATTTTTAGTCTTCTGTTTGCACGTACGAGTTGTCGTACTCGCTCAATGTTTTCATCAGTGGTTGAGGTTGAAGGTCATCAACTACGAGGGTCATCTTAAATGCTAATGAGACCTTCATGAAAACGTTTGTGTCTTTCAAAAACTCGACTCTTCTTGATCGCCTCGTCTCCCTAAGCTTGAATTAACAACTCAAGAGTCTCAGAAGGTGACTTTTGAAGCCAAACACAGAATTTAATGTTTGCTCGCTGTTCACTATTATTACACTATATTTACAACAAAACTGTAAACTTGCAGACACACTATAAGCACTTTCCACCGGTGAACAATTGCAACTGAGTTGTACCCCCACTACCGATATTCCCTCCCCTGGAGTAGTACCAACTGCTGCAAAACAAATTTCTCACGGGCGACTGCGCTGGGGGTCTCTAGAAATTAAATCCGGGAACTTTTTGACTCTACGTTGTAGAACCATATCACACAAATAAACAGAAACTGGAAGATTATGTTAAATTTTGTTTAAACGTTATAATTCCCATTTTCACAAATTATTTCATATAGTGAATAATTGTGAATTGCAAATTTTGGAGAAGGACTTTCTGGTGTATTTTAAGAATTTTATTGACTTTTCGTGAATGTAAATTATAATTAATATTTTAACTGCTTTTATGCAACAAACTAGTTATTAGTAAAACAACTAGAAATTGCATTTATCGTTTATGAAAACTGAAATTCAGTACGATATTGTTGGAACATATCATCAAAAATAAAACCTTTCCAAGTAATGTTGTAATGTTTGCTAACTGTAGTGTAGGATCGTGTTTTGGATTTTTATTAGTGGTAACACACTTTTTTAATTGGAGAAAGTGCTGAGATGTTGCGCATAGTACCTTGAGGGTGATGGTCACCTTTGAACTTGGGAATGGTTTCTCATTTTGAAAATGGGCGAAGTCAGATACTGCATCTAGAAGTACAATATTATGTTACATTTTAATTAAAGGTTTTACCTAAGCCATCTATATTGTTCCCAAACAGATGCGCCAGTGTTTTACTTCTTCTGAAAGACATGTAGTAATTATAAACTGGGCCTTTGTGTCTCTCAACTGCTTCAGAGGTGCAGTAGGTGAACCAGGAATCAGAGTACATCTGGAATAGAAAAAGACTTGAGGCAGACGAACGTATTATAAAATGATCTTATAACCGATATCAGGAAATTAATAATATTTAAAGTTAATAATCCTCGACCTATGGTTTGGTTTCTATAGGTAAGCAACAAACTTGAGAGACTGGATCAGGTTAATACAACCAACACAAAAGTACCCTCATCATTTTCCATTAGCAGAGCTTTTTAATTAAAAATTGGCAAAATTTTGTCAGACAATCATCAAAGTAGAATTTTATTACTATTTTTGAAGACTGAACAAAATTCAAATACTGTTTACAGTATTAACATAGTATCAAATACTGGATATAGAGTGTTAACAATGTTCCTCTCTCCTGAACTTATATAGAGCCAATCTTTCTTGTGACTGGTAACTAGGCCACCTAAATTTTCTTTTTTGATACTGTGAATTTATCAACATTCCCCAAAGTAGGGAATTTCAGGATTAGGTGAATAGCCAATTGGCATGGAAAGATATTACTCAGAATTGTTTGTTTCAGAGGTGAAATTTTTAATAGATATTTTGAAACTGTAAGGATTCTAGTAAATCCTGTTTAACACATACTGAAACTGTAAGGATTCTAGTAAATCCTGTTTAACACACTATACTGAAATTAGGTGTTTTTCCAAGGCACTTTTAAACGTGTACTAATGATGATAAATCTATTAAAATAAATAGAAAATAAATTTTACATTCTACTTTTTCTAAAAAATTTAAATTACCTGACTCAAATTTCTAAATAGCAATTTTTAAGAGTATACAGTAGGATTTTATCACACAAGAGAATTTCTCAAGCGCAATGGAGGCGCTTTTCATTCAAATTACATGCACTGTTTTCCTTCAGCTGCTGCAGTTTATGTAAATTATATTTATGATAAATGTACAATGTTTTGCATTACAAATAAATGCACTATTGAATAACAAGTCCCAGACCTAGATAATATAACTTGATGATGTTAGAATTTGAGTTTAACTGAGACTGTTTATTATTCAGTGAGTGGGAGACATGTCAATGTAATAAATCTGAATCAGCTGGTTTATTCAGCATGCAATCGAGAATCAAATTTAACCAATGTTAATTTCCACACAGTACATTTTTTTATGCTCGCTGAGTAGTAATCAATTGTGTATAAATCTGTTCTGAGGAGGTAAATGAACACTTTAGACTTAAGTTGTTGTAAAAACATGATTTGAGTTGTAATAAAGATAATATAAAAAATGGCTTAAAGTTTTTATTTTCACAACGTATTAACACTTTGCTGCCAGGAGGGGAAGCTATGCGAGGAAGCTGTCTTTAAGTATTAATACTTTGCTGCCAGGAGAGAAAGCTATGCGAGACAGCTGTCTTTACGTATTAACACTTTGCTGCCAG
>JAGFPH010004377.1:60085-71228 GCA_018207615.1 Philaenus spumarius | reverse complement strand
TCTTTACGTATTAACACTTTGCTGCCAGGAGAGGAAGCTATGCGAGACAGCTGTCTTTACAAGCACGGTGCTCATGAACAATCGATGCTGATGATGTTTGTAAAAACACATGATATATTAGTTTTTGTAAATCAGTCATTGTTTTTCAACGTTCTCGTGTGGTATATTGAGTTTTATTGATTAGTTTGTTCATGCAAAACGTTTATCCAAGAGTTGATAAAAATTGTTACACAACAGTAGACAGCTGTGTATATTCTCTCCCACTCCCACAATCTTAATCATTCAGAAATTAGTAACCCAACTTGAATTCTATCCCAGTTTCACTTACTTTTATGATATGAGGTAATGCGTTCAGACTGATGTCACCATTACCAAAATAATACTGCTTCACTCTGTTGGCTATATCAACTGGGTCCTTTGCTGTCAGTTCTACCATGATAGACGCCGGCAGGAGTCTTTTATACTCGGTATTCAATTGAGCCACTTTTGCTTCTGCATTTTCATGGATCAAAGCTGCAATAAAAACGTTTAAAGAAAGTGTGATGAAAGGGAAAATGGTAAAAACTGTTTCCTTGTGTAAAAATAAAGAATGAAAACAAAAGCTAATAATGCTTTCTTTCTCGCCAATCATCCATGTTGTGTTTTCGCCAAAAATAACATAACTTATTATATAACAGATAATAAATAAAATTCAAGTTTCGCAGATATTTTATATGTCAATTGACAGAAATTATTTCACATATTTTCAAAACTGCACCCGTTTAAATTATTTAGTGTTGCATATCTTTGCATACAATATTCAAGAAACAGGCCCGTCCAGATAAATTCTGAAAACAATGTAAATATCTGTACTCTGAAAATGTATGTTCATATATATTAATATACAAATTAAGATTCAAATACAGATTTATCAAAATTCATGGTGTAAAAGTAAATACAAATAAAAATTGGTATACATGTTACCTGATCAAATTTTTAACTTTATTGCGAGTCAATTCTGGTCCATCAATTTCCTATCGGGATGCTTAAAATGTTCAAATGTCAATCAATTTCAAGTAGGAATGCAATTTCAAAAAGTTTAAATGCAAACATGGTGTGATGTTATTTATTATTCTAATTTTATTCTAAATAATGTATATTGCGAGGAAAACTTAATCAAGAATAATATTCCTTGTAGAGAAATCAATTGTTAAAACTGAATTTTATTTTAATTTATGGGCTTGTGAGATAAAATTTAACTCAGTGGGAAGCTTTTCATTTTTGTCCACTTGTTAATAAAACAAAATTTACTAATGAGCTTGGAGAGTGTACGTAAATGCTTAAGGTACATGTTGCCAATAACAATGTCGTTTAATAATATTTGCAAGCTTAATTAAATATAATTAGTATTTATAAAAAAAATCTCTATAAAATGAACTGATATAAATAAAAAGGCTCCCTATACTTATAGTTTTATCAAACTATCAAAAATTTATAGAAAGAATAGCACAACAATGAACAACGTTGTGGATTTTTCCAACTATTAAAGGCGCTATAAATATCCTCCCTGGACTATACTTGGCAGTTACCAATTTTAATTCTGAATAAAATTAGTATCAGAGCCGGATCCACGGAGGGGCACGTGCCCCCGGCGGCAAATTTTCTTGTGAAAATTCGTGGAGAATCAGCCGTCAGTATCGGTCGCCGCCGCCCTCCCAACTATACGTGATGTATAACGTAGTCCTATTAACTATGAGTTTACTGAAAGAGCGGCAGCCATCTGCAGACTTAAGTATTTAGATGGTGTGATTCCGGCTCCTATCGTATACATATATCCTATTCCGGCTCCTATAATGTCTATATCCCCGCCGCCGTCTTGACTATACGCGATGTATAACGTAGTCCAATTAACCACGAGTATGAGTATACTGAAAAGGCGGTAGATATCAGAAGACTTCAGTTTTTAGATGGTGTCATTCCCACTCGAGGCAACACTCACTAGTCCAAAACTATACACTATAGTCCAATTAAAAAACATCGATGTACATTATTATTTCTATAATAATAATTGTGCGGCAGCACAAACTCAACTTCAAATCATTGATACATTAATAAAAAATTAGGAATAAAATGTTGAAACAAATGCAGTCGGATTCAGAGACTAACACTTCATAAAAATGTAGTTTTCATGGATTTGTGACAGTAGTTTTTGACTCTGCCATGTTGTATTTGTCGAAAAAACAGGCATTTTTCTATTTACCCTTAAAACCCCTGTTTTTCAACAAATACAATTTGAAAGTGTCAAAACATACCATCACAAGTCAATGAAAAGCTACACGTATATGTAATATTAATCCTTAAATCCGACTGTATTTATTCCAAAATTTTATTCCTCGTTTTGTTAATGTAGCAGCGTTGTGAAGTCGAGTTTGTACTGCCGCGGAGGCCGCTCCACTAATCAGACTATAGCAACAAAACTAAACGTTAATATATAGCAGGGTCAAAGACACGGCTAATACACAAGATGGCTGGAGGTGGGGTACTAGCGATATAAAGGCGACTAGACGAGTCTTTAAATAACCAAGATCCAAGGAAACGGTGATAATTTGTTTATTATTCTCTACCATCCACTATTAAAACTAAACTTAAAAATCCTATAGATGTACTATTTTTAATATACGTGTTGTATAATAATATTTTAAAATAATATAATAAAATTCAAGCTTGCCGTCCTCAAAAAAGCCCTAGATCCAGCTCTGTCAGTAGTGCAGTATCTAATTACTTAAAACTTCTATAAATTAATATTTTTATTGATTTTGTGGCAACCTTAATAGTAAGATCTGAATGTTGGTGCCCTGAAGACAGCTCAGGTCAAACTATATCCAACACAGTTTGTTGTGTCCTTTTGTTTTAACGAGAAACAGAGATGAACTTTAAGTTCCAGAGTTTTACCTAACCTTGTACTACTACTACACAATAAACCAACCAGCTGTCCTCATGGAGCCTTCTTCTGACACCACGCCTACTATCCAAGGAACTGACGCTGTGGACGTCCATGGATCTCGTGTCAGGAACGCACCATAATGGTTACTTTCAACGGCAGGAGGGAAAGTAACAAGCGGATCCAAATTGAATTCCTAGAGAGAAAGAGAAACTGTTCGATGTACCTATTTTACCACTCTTGGGTAGTTTCGTAAGTGCAAGTTTGTGACAGAACCCTTTTAAAAAGCATAGTTCTAGAGGGCACATATTCAGACAACAAAAACACCCAAAATTGTTTAGTATGGACTTACTATGAACTATATCTGAGCAGTCTATTTACAGGTTGATATCACTATAAAATAGAGGTTATATTTTTTTACTATTTAGGGAGCACCAATTTAGTTTAATAATTTAGGTAAATTGAGACAAACCACATAGTTGGCATGATGTTTTTAAAACAAATAGTTATTATAAAAATATAACAACAAAATGATATAAGTTCCAGAGCCATTCGTAGCTGTTATAAGAAATAACATTTATTTATTTAGCATCAATAGATAGTTCTCCAGAACGGAGATTAATTACATATTCATGAAGAGAAAACATAAAACTTTTCTGTGTACAGGTAGCTAGAACAAAAAACTATGAGTAAATCTATATAAAAAGCAAAAAGACAAAGAACATACATATTAAACAAAAATATTGCAAAATAAGCCATACATTACAGATGATGGAAGACATGTTTGGAATCTATAAATGTACTCTGTGTAGCTACACTTGCTGCTAGTTACAGCTGCTTTAAAAGTGTCTAAAACAGTTTAAAAAACACCTTGCTAATTGCTAGAAGCACTCGGGTAGTACTTCTCCATGCATTATGATCCTAAACCATAACACTACTTACCAAGTATTTCAATATTAACGAAGTAATATCGTTGGCTGGAATTACTCTCAAACAATCGGCCAGGTGTTCGGTATTGTATGTAGGACATCCAAATTCCTTTGCCACCCTGAAGGCCACTTTTCTATAGCTACCGGGAGGGTGTGTTGCCCACTGACATAGAGCTGTACCGCTCTGCGAGATGCCGCCATGGAACAGACCTGTGAATTTGTATCACAATGTGAAAACATATTTACAGATGGTCAGGACTTGCCTGAAAGGAAAGTATCGTATTCCAACATATGCAGTGGTCTTTGGGGCGGTTGAAGTGGTGGTGGGGAGGTAAAGTATGCTCAATTTAAGGGTATACAATACCGTTGAAGTCTCTAGTAACTTCATAGCAGTCAGTAGAGTAGAGTCTACTTTAGGAAGGCTGACGGATAACTATCATTGCAGTAATAAGAAACTCTAGAATATTGCTTTAATCGATAACATTTTTTTATTAATTGTGATCTATTTATTCATGTTCTCCATATATGCATACAACTGTTAATTTGTGGAGAACTCAGTAGTCGCCTCAATGTTTTCTGATTTCAAGTAATTCAACTTGTTTATAAGTAAATATCTTTAAAAAACATTTGTTTATAATTTACCATTTTTGGATTCTAGGAATTGCAGTTGTTTGTGGTCATAAACAACTTCTACAAATTACATCAGTGTAACTTAAATTTTTTCCGATGACAGATTCGCAAAATTGGAGCTAACACAATGTGTGAATATAAATACACAAACCTATATCTTGGTTTCTTGTTTAATATTCTACCGATGACATAAACCTGCCATATATGAGTATATGTAAGTATTTACAATGTTTGAAAGTGGATATCTCACCAACGAACATTTGCAGGAAAAAAGTAATGGACAGTTTCTTGTAGAAACTTGCATGATCTATAGAATGTAAGAATACTATTTTTATGATAATACATATATTCTCCAAAAAGTACACCTTAACCTTGAACTAAACCTTTAGCACAAATGAATAGGAAATTTTACGTTTCATTTGAAATAATGATTCGAAGGCCTGTACTTATTTTCAGCTCTGAGCAAACTTTTGTGTACGAGGTTTGTACTCTTTTGACTGGACTCTTTTCGTATTCATTCGCATGTGTGGAGCTCATTTAGCTTATATTTAATCATAGAATTGCAAAATTAAAATGGATACCTTTGCTAAGCGGAGACATCATATGCAGATGAACACTGCTACCACCAGCACTGTTACCAAATATTGTCACAGAGTCTTTGTTGCCACCAAATGCATTAATGTTGTAATATATCCACCTCAAGGCTTCAGTCTGGTCTTTCAGACCGTAGTTCCCTGGCAGAAAATAGTCTTCGGTGCTCAGAAATCCTGAATAGAAAAATATAATTTTGATAATGAAAGTAATTAAATGATGAATTCAATACATGTCATACCTTACCTCTCCTCCGTGAAGACTGTCTGTAATGTTTAATTTGTATTGTATTATTGTTTCTTGATAAAGTTTGAATGTGGCATGACCTCTTCGGAGAGATATTTGAAGATTTGATGATGGAGTTATGAATCTAAAACATGTTGTCCTAGATAGTTCAACAAGAAATCGCAATATGTCAAATTAACTAACTAAAAATTGCTTGTATAGTGAAAGTTGTAACAGCCTACTTGTGCAGTGCTTATAGCGAACCCACCAATCAGTTTGGACACTTTGTTTCAACGCCACTATTACTTTTCAAGAATACGTATCTTTCGTTAACTTTTCAAAATTATAAAATTTGTTAAATGTGTAAAAAAACCAGGACAGTAGCAAATTTGTCTGTAGGGAGATTATAGAGGGGTTGAATAATTTATTAAACCCTTTAGCACGTACTGCAGGAGCTGGATTACTTCGGTATGACTTGTCAAGGACAGGGTGTTTCAAAAACACTTCTGCTACCGCGTCCTTTTGAAAAACAGTCTTCTTATTTGCTAAAGTTTTTACTCTCACCTCCCTATTGGCCTTTCATTTTTTTGAAATACATGTCTATTTGTGAATTCTTGCTAAACCATTCCCATGTTGTCCTGCATTGTTCGCTAAAGCTATGTGAAATGTAATATAAGTCTTTTCACTTGTTTCAGAGCAAGTTCAGTAGAGCCGCAGTTATCCGAGCCCCGAGTTAACCGATGCATTGGGGGGGGGGGGGGGGGGGGGGGGGCTGTGGGGGCTTTTAAAATCTGTGGGAGATTTTATCAAATCTCAATAAAACAAAAACCATTGGAAATAAAATGTTTTAAACTTCAATTTTTATATTTACAAATTTCTTCTAAAAAGTATATTTACATATTATGTAATCATTGTTGTAAAATTGTAGTTGCCTAAATCAATATTGATGCCGCGCTAGAAAGCATAAAGAAATGACTCAAACTGGTCACTTTTTAAAGGCACATAATCGTTAGACAGACTTGTTTTGAGAAAAAGATAAGGACACCACTGGATTTGTCAAGATTTTAACTTTCTACCACGATCTTCTAATCATTCGTCACTCTTATAGTTTCTTATGAATTTGTCTGTAAACCCTTGCAATTGGACAGTTTTCAAAAAATGAGAAAGCTCATTTTGCAATCGATGTATCTACTACAAATGTATATGCAGTATTCGTATAATAATTTTTATATCGATTTGAAGTGCAAGTTCTATATTTTCGTTTAATATAATTAAAACCTGGTTTAGTGTTCCGAACTATTCGGGTATTTCTGTGAAATATGTACATTTTCAACGCCCTAGGCGGGTTAGCCGTTACCTTTTCCTGTCTGGCTGGAACTATACGTTTGTAAGAATTTTGTTTAGTTGTTGTAATTTATACCTCGCACAAAGATTCTCGGCGGCTGAGAGCTTAGGACGGTCGGGGAGGTATTCAATTTGTTTTAAAATAAGACAGTTTACAAAACAAAATATATTTTTAATATACTTAATAGCATCGCAATTATATCGTGTTTGGATTTAAGGTTCTTGTTATTTGATGCAGATTACAAAAATTACGTTAATTTTACTCTTTATGGCGAAATGCCAAAAATTGTACAGGCTGTGCCTTAAGACCAGTAGGTGACTCATAACCAAAACCCGGAGCGCCCGAGCGAGGGCTAATTAGGGGTAAGGACACCTCCCCGACCGTCCTAAGCTCTGAGCCACCACGAATCGTTGCGCGAGGTATAGTGAAATAAGTTTTTAAAATCTATTTAAAATTTGAAGTATACAGTTCAGTTCTATGGTTTATTCTCTACAATTTGTTATAATGCAACTTTATTTTTGGGTTAAGCATACAATCCTTAATTCCTATTCAAAATGGGTGATCGTGAAATAGTCCAAAAAGACGTTTTCAAGCACTGTATTCCAAAAAAATATTCTATACCCCCCCAACCGGATAGGAGACAGCCCCCTCCTTGAAAACCGGCTGGATCCACCCATGAACCGATGTAGTAAAAAACAAACAAAAAAAGTTCGGTTTGCGGTAGACGCATACGTTAAAGTGAAATCCGCATATAGTAGCAAATCTGCTGTACTGTACTAATATTAGTCACATAATGTTTCGTCAAAAATGGTTCCGGTAAATAAAATGCACAGTTTTTAATCATTATTAAATACTGTACAAAACAGTAATTCCAATGCTTTGCTAATCATCAATTAATATGATTAGCATTTTTTACGTTTCAAGGTATTTTGACCGGTACAAGTACTGTTTATTCAAGAGAATAATAGATTTTCTAAATAAATAGCGTAATTAATATATCACATATATTATTTCTCAAGGCCATTTTTTTGTCGGTACGCCATAACTTCCTTAATACATCATCGAATCTCATGAATGAGGCATCATTTTAAAGCTTTCCTTAACCGCTACACCGGAAAAATATACAAAATACAATTATACGAAAAAAAACAAAAAAAAAAAAAAAAATAATAAAGAATCCGAAAGTAACAGTGATGTAAAATCAAGTAAGTTGTAGGGATATTTTCCTGGCGTTGGCAACACTGACGATAACAATACCCAGCTGGAAAGCTGCCGTTACGCCACTACATTGCTATTTTTAATTAATTGTATTTTATTTAGTATCGTATAGTATACGCACTATACGATACTAAATATACGGTGTGTACTTTAATTAAGTAAGTTAGAATGCGAAGGCTTCGCACTAGGATCAGCTAGTTTAATTTTATTAATTTAGTAGTGAACTAAATAAACAATCAAACAAATGAGTTGAATAAACAATAATATTAATCGGATAGTCGGATACACTAAGTAGTGTAGTAAGAGTAGACAGACGTTTGAGGTTATTGTTTTTCGCGATGGTGATGTCATCATTCATTATCTTGCACCTGCTTCCTGCTTCTGTCCAACCTTGTATTTTGTCTGGTTGCCTCCTACGAGCGCCCTGTCCATCGAGCGCCATGTCCATCGAGCGCCCACTCTCGGGTTGACGAGGGTCAGAGGGGGGTTGACAGGTCTAGGAGATTTGGTAGGTATTTTGTTTAAGAAATTTTTGGAAATAATTTGTTATATTTTTATTATCTTTTTAGTTCTAAGTTCTAGTATTACAAATCCGACAACGGCTATTGAAATAACGTTACTGTAAAATTAAAAACTATATATCGTTGCGATTACTTATAAGAAAGGTTTTAAATAAAAGCATATGGGTCCTATTTAAAGAATGTTTTTCAATGTCACTAATCGTGTCAATTCACGCGATAGAGGATCAGAAGTAAATACTACAAGTACAAGTGGTCGAAGGTGGTGACACAGAAATGCGGCGCTTGTTAGAAAACTCCTAGACCTGTCAACCCCTTTTTGATCCTCGTCAACCCGAGAGTGGGCGCTCGATGGACATGGCGCTCGTTGGCCAGGGCGCTCGTAGGAGGACACCTTGTGTCTAACTTTTTTACCCTACCCGGCTCACCCCCCTTTCATACGTCTCCTTTAGCTTTTGACTTAGTATCAAGTAAACCATCGCTCTTAAAAAATCGCGTGTGTCACACTCATATTGCATATCTTTTGTTTAGTTTTGAAGCGAGCGAGTTCTATTTTAACTATTTAAGTCTTTGTGAATATTGGTATCCCTGACAAGGTGCAGACTCAATGCTGTGTGGATTAATATTGCACCTGAACAGGGAAATTGGTTTCCAAAATTTTAAAAGTTTTCTGGAAGAGGTCAAAAATTTCCCTGGACACCTGTTGCCGAAGTACTGGAGGGTACTCCTTAATCCCATAGAAAGGATTAAGTCTAGCTCCCCCCTCCCTAGAAAATATCATATGGGCGCCCTTGGAACCAACTATGTGTCATCACTCAATAATTTGGATAAAAGATTCAATATCTTCTTACACTCTTAAAAACTCTGCCAATAAATTCTTTTAATTGAACATGTATTGAAACTAAATTGTAGAGGCGTGGAACGTTAAAAGTAAAAGATTTTTAGCATAAAGTACGTTTTGGTTTTGGAAGTAACAAAATTTCTGTTTCTCGGAGAGTAAGTAGTGTTTTTAAAAGTTTTAGGATTTTAAAAATATAAATGTGACTTAATCTCAAGGTAAGGTACTTAATCTGTCTTTAAATCGATATTTCCTCGAAATTACTCTTACAATCTGTTTTTATAAGATTAAACCTCTGATTTTCTTAAAGTTTTAGCTGCAGTACTTTCTTAACTACAGAGGGAATGTGTTTTTAAGCAACATTTTCGATAATATTTTGCAAACTACACATCAGGAAATTATTTTAAAATACAGTAGTTTTTCTCTGCTTAGGGCCTAAATAAATTCGCTCCAAGCGGGAAGACTAACAAAACCTAAGTTTTACTAAATTGTATTTTAAAACGGTTTTATTAGTTTTTAATATAATCCTGATTCATTAAAAATTAAATACAATATACAAAAACTTAAAATCTAGAAATATGTGCGAATTTATTAATACAATATTTATTTTTATACAGGATGATTCAGAACTATATATGTGGCAATGCCTCGGCAGCTCATTCTACAGCTAAAAATAAATAAAAGTTCACATAAACATATGTCCGAAAACGATTTGTATTCCAGATATCCGCCATTTTGATTTTTTTTTACAAACCAACGTATCTAAAGAACGGTTTAATTGATTGAGTTCAAACTAGGCATGAAGTTTAATATAACAATGATCTATCTTAAGAAAAATAATCGATTATACCCAAGCATCCGTTTCAAACTGGCGGCTATTCTAAAATTTCAAACCTCAATTACTCAAAACCGTACATTTTGGTCAAAACACCTTTTTTGTAGTGCTTTTGATCCCCTAACTGTCAAAACAATCGGTTGAAGGATAATAGCTGAGTTGAAGATAATGACAGAAAATGTAGGCCAACATACAATATTTCTGTGTTTGCTGTATTTCTGTGTTGGTATAGGATGCCGGGTTGAACAAACCTATTATATTACACATCCTTCATCCGGTTGTATTGACAGTTACACCATCTGATACGGAATCAAAAGGGCTACAAAAAAGGTATCTTGTCATTATTTCTTAAAATGTACGGGTTTTGAGTAGTTAAGGTTTAAAATTTTCAATCAGCCGCCATTTTAAAACACATGACTGGATTATTTTTCTTAAGATAGATAATTTTGTGATTATTGTTTGATTAAACTTCATACCAAGTTTGATCTTAATCAGTCAAACTGTTCTCGAGATATGAATTATTTTGTAAAAAAAAAAAAAATGGTGGATATCTGGAAAACGAAGATTGTTTGGGCCTATGTATTGTTTAAATGAACATTTTTTTCTAATTTTTAGCTGTAGAATGAACTACCGAGACGTTGCGGCATAGTTCTATTCAATTTAGGTACGTAAATAGATTATACCATATTTTCTGCCTTGTACCAGTAGTTGTACACTTACCAAGAGGGCCTAGCCTGTAGTTTGGTACTACCAGCACCACGTCCTTATCCAACAGGAAATCGGGCCCGTACAATTGACTGGTCGAGGAACCGCCGAAGAAACCACCGCCATGAATATACACCATTACTGGGAGTTTGGCTGCCTTTGAAATCTGTAAAACGTATGTATTATTTGTTAGTCTGGTAAATTATCAAGACCGTAGTTGCTGTATCGTACAATATGCTTTCTCATCTTACAGCAGGAACAGCGGTAGAATAATTTAACAAAATATATTTTGAATATCAGAAATGTTATGAAGTTTTTTAACGACCAATAAAACCAACAAAATTAAAAAGGAAAGATGAAGTTTAGTGTATTTCTATTAAGGCTCGGCT